>OLKM01000542.1:120000-175000 GCA_900291075.1 Melanogrammus aeglefinus | reverse complement strand
GTGGTACATGTGTGCCTGAGAGTGCACGTGTGTACGTGGATGCAAGAGGAAGTGTGTGTTAAGAGTCTAGGTTGTGTATTTGTGTGTGTTTGTGCGCGCGCGTGTGTGTGTGAGTGTGAGAGGGAAAGTTTGTCTGTGCGAGGTACGTGTGTAAATGCCTGCGTGAGAGAAAATGTGTGAATGTTAAGAGTGTGTGTGTGTCAGTGAATGTTAGTGTGTGTGTGTGTGTGTGTGTGCGCGCGTCTGTGTGCACGCACGTGTGTGCATGCACGCCAGGTCCCGTGTCTGGCAGAAGACGGCCCTCCCAAGAGACGGCTCGCCTCAAACCGTCGGTCTAATTAAAGCCGTCTTCCAGCAGGGGCTGTGGAACCTCCAGCCCCTCAGCAATTAAGGGTAGGATTTCTCGTTTGGTCTCCGAGTCAGAAGAAAGGGTCCATTCCGAGGACTGATTATCCCTTCTCTCTCATCTCAACCATAACCCCCACCCACCACCACCACCACCACCACCACCACCACCACCACCACCACCACCACCACTCCTCCTTATTGGATCCACAGACTAGATGGAGAAGAAGGAATCCCATATATTGAACTGGGAGAAAGGGAGGCAAAGTCGTTCGCAATCAAGCATAGAAAAAGGACAACAGCGGAAAAAGCAAGAGGCTGGTAATCGTGTTTTGGAGGTGTCGGAATCAAAGTGGTGGCCAGCCAGCAAGGAAACAGTCCAGAGTTGGAGTGTCTGTTAAGGCGGCGACGCGACGAAGCCCTGACTGGGAGACCCTAGATATTCTTCCCGTGTGTGTGGTGTTGATTTCTTCCACACTACGCCCGGTTCTACTGCAGCGGTTTAAATTGGTTTCTCCTTCGATTGGCAGCTCGCTTTTATTGCTGTTTCTTTTTCATTCTACCACCAAGAGAAACTGAATGTAAAAACAGGGGTTTCACATTGACCGGTTCAGCTCTACAAGCCCGAGACACAGCTTTCCATCGGTGTGAAAAGCGTCCATGGACCTTGGGGGGGGGGGGGGGCGCCCACCATTGGGAGGAACCGGAGGGGTTAACGGGCCGGTCGTCTCCACACCCAGACGGCGCGATGGTGTCCCAGCTCGCGGGGCTACAGTAAGCCTTGTCGGATAAGGCCTTCCATTAGGGCCATTATTTTAAATCATCTCACCTCCTAATGGACTCCCCCTGGTCCTGGTGGTGTCACGGCTATCTTATCCCCGCGGGCTCAGTCCATCTCCCCCACCTCTCTCTCTCTCTTCCTCCCTCCCCCCTCCCTCTATCTCTCCCTCCCTCTTCTCCTCCCCCCTCTCTCTCTCTCCAGCTCTCTCTCTCTCTCTCTCTCTCTCCTCTCCATCCTCCCTCCCTCCCCCTCTCTCTCTCTCTCCCTCCTTCTCCCTCTCTCTCTATCCCTCTTTCCCTATATCCCCAGCTCTCCCTCTCCCTCTCCACCCTCCCTCTCTCTCTCTCCCTCCTTCTCCCTCTCTCCCTATATCCCCAGCTCTCCCTCTCCCTCTCCACCCTCCCTCTCTCTCTCTCCCTCCTTCTCCCTCTCTCTCTATCCCTCTTTCCCTATATCCCCAGCTCTCTCTCTCTCTCTCTCTCTCCCTCTACAGGTGTGAGCCCTGCTGACTGAGGCCCTCGCGGGGCCCCGACTAGGCGCTGGTGATCTACTGATGTGTTGTGCTGCTCAGCCCCAGGAGGCCAGTTAAGTGGTTTGCTGTGTGGCAACCCAGGAGAGCTTTATATTATATATATAATGTTCCCGACTGCACCTTTTTCTGTTGAGGCGCAACAGGAGTGCAAAGAGAGTGAGGTAATTAAATTTGTGTGGCCGATTAGCTCAACGGTTTGTGGAGAAGGAGACGCCGTTTTCTACTGTAGTAGAGAGAGCGAGTTAACAGCCTTCACATTATTATTGTGTAGCTATCTACACACACACACACACACACACACACACACACACACACACACAACATTTGTTGAATGATGAATTAATAGTGAATTCGGTTCAGAGCATTTATTTTTCTTCATTTTTTGTACAAAAAGGTACAAACAAGTAACAACATTTTAAGACCAGAACATCGCAACACAAACTAGTACATTCCTATTGTAGTACCATGCACTTAAAGAGAATGAAAACAATAAATATGTGCACGCAATACACAAGATATGATTGGATTTCAGTCGGAAAGCCGAACCAGACCAGGATTGGCCAGGATTTAGAATCCGAGCAGCATTGGTGCCGTTTGATTGGCTGGCTCCTGGGCTGGTGCCTATGATGTTCTAGGTAGTCTGAGCACTTGTTACATAGAACACAAGATGGTTGTACACTTTGTAAACAGATAAACCCAAGAGGAGAAGAAGAAGAAGGAGAAGAAGTAGAAGAAGAAGAGGAATATTTCCGACTTAAACAACAAACAATCTGTTCCTGTGTTGTCTACCAGATCTTTTTGTTCATCCAAAAAAATGAATGTTCAAGTTTTACAGCAGCTTAGAAAAATAACTGTTTCTGTATGTACAACAATGTTGATAAAGACATGTAAAAGTTGTATTTACAATACCGTTTGCTGCCTGACCCAGGGCAGCGTCTTGTACGCAGAAGCAGTCTGTTGGGCATTTACTGGTTTTGAAGTAGCTGAACGTGGTAGTTAGATATGGGCAATGCAAGGCTTGAGGAGTTCAATGATGATCACTGGTTGTCTTAACTACTGCTTATCATTTGACTCAAATAGAAGTTAGCCGATATGAAAACATAATTCACATTCTCCCTTCTGACAACATAACAATTCAGTTGAACCAACATGCTAAAGTAACACGCAACTACTCGGTTGGCCTCTAGATCATCATCATCATCATCATCATCATCATCATCATCACCATCATCATCATCATCAGCGTCATCATTTATAGCAAATCATTTCTGACCATAACGCGGTCAAAAATCAGGCAACATATTAAAATATTAGAAAAGACATGAAAAGAGACGAAGGGATGAAGGGGAACACGGACCCCTATGAAGGGAGCCGCGCTAAGACCTCATGAGAAAGCGCCACAGTGCAGTGAGAATCGTGTTCATGTCGTCCCCTGTTTTACATTCGGTTCTACAGACGCCCTGACGGAGTCAGAGTGCTCGCTACCTTCCTATTGGACGCACTGCTACCCAAGTTCATCTGGTATTTTAAGGCATATGTATGCTATCGTACGATCAGGAAGGGGAGACCGGTTCACAGTGAACGCTGTGGTACACATCTGTCCCAAACCTCCCCAGGTGACCACGTGACGTGTCAGGTGATTGCCCATGCTGTGGTTTTTTTTCTTCTTCTTTTTACTTTTTAAACAAGCCAGATGTTGTAGCAGCCATTTTTTTTCCCAGCTGCATTGCATGTTCTATGGATGACAGAGACGGTTTCCCTTGCGTTTTTTTGTCCCTACACTTTAAAACAACTCCCTTATTAGTCAACGTCTTCTATCGTATAGACGTTGAGGGAGGGAGGGAGGGAGGAGCCAGATTATTTCATAAAACTCCCCAATACTTCTCCGTCGCAGTACTAAATGGAACTGTACAGATCGCACCGCGTGTTGCACACCCAGACTTGTAATACTCATCTGAGATGAACCGAGTTAAGTTATCTCAAATGAAATGTTCAACGTGTCTCAGAGTGTGCCGAGGATCAGACACGTTTAGCAGCAGATGTGCACACCTGTGTCATGTTTTTCGTCACACACAGAACTCTACTCACCAAGCACTAGGCTCTCTGATCAGCTGAATGGGTTCACCTTCTCATCGCACATACAGCTTGAAGGACACACTGAGATAGAGACAGAGGGGGGAAGGAGAGGGACAGTGTGCTTGTGTGTCACGTACATACACACACAGAATCACACACATTAACAGGGAAAGAGATTGAGTTTGAGAGAGAGAGAGAGAGAGAGAGAGAGAGAGAGAGAGAGAGAGAGAGAGAGAGAGAGAGAGAGAGAGAGAGAGAGAGAGAGAGAGAGAGAGAGAGAGAGAGAGAGAGAGAGAAGAGAGAGAGAGAGAGAGAGAGAGAGAGAGAGAGCGAGAGAGAGAGAGAGACAAGAAAGAGAGAGAGTGTACAGAGACCCAGAGAGAGAGAGCTACATGGAGAGCGAGAGAGTCAGAGCGAGAGGGGGGGGGGGGGGGTCTTCAGACGCTCAGGGTCATGTTGCGGAGAAGCCACTGCTGTGAGCGACTGGAGCTGCAGTCCCTCAGAGTAGGCACCATCTTGTCATCCTCCGTTGGCATGTCCAGACACTGGTTACTGTTCACGTGGAGCAGTGTCAGACGCTGTGAACACAGAGAGAGAGAGAGAGAGAAAGATAGGTCATGTTCTCACACACAAATATAGGACTACGGTGTCCACAAACAGCACGTAAGTGTTGAAAAACATACATAGGTCCATTCATAACCTCACACCCAAGGGCAAGAACGGATGCCCGCTCAAAAGCACGCATGCACATGCACACACACACACACACACACACGTGGATAATTTTTTTTCTAATCCATCGAGTTATTAAACACAAACACCCCACACATGTCGGTGTCGGTGCGTGTTTAATCCATCAGTGTGGAGGTGTGTGTGATTAATCGATTGACACAAAAACACACACACACACACACACACACACACGGTAAAACGAACACAAAAATAGTTTTCCCCTCCTCTCACAGAAACAAAGCCCTGAGATCAATTTCTCTATTACACCAGAAGAAGGCATTACCACATGCAAACTTCAAATCAATTATTTTTAATTCCCTTTTCCCCACAAATATAGACTGAAAGAAACAAATGAAAAAGGTATTAAGACCCCAGCTTTTTCTTGTACTGGATATATCTTTCTATGTCATCCCTTTTAAAACTACTGAATGAATGTTTTTTCTTCAAATGGAAACGTTCTGAATTTGAACCGGCTTGTATTGGTGAAAACAAACAAGGGTTCAGTAAAACCTGGAGCTAGAAGTCCAGTGATCATGCTCAGTCTGAATAATGGAGGCTCCAAGTCTGATGGGCCATACCACTGGTCAGACACACATTATATCAATTGTAAATACCTTGGGATAAAATTATAACTAAATAACATGGATCTAAAAACCTGTTGCACTTATTTGACTATTTCTAAATATTTCCTCTACCCTTTTCATCTAAATTTAAAGTCCTGAAAGACATTGAAAGATTCTTAAAAAAAAACAAAATGGATGTCTCTGTGTTGTCGTCGTCTGTGATGAACTACAGACCGCTGAGTACGTGGCGGTTGATGACATAATGCACCTCCCACCCCTCGCTCAGGAACAGCGCCATACAGCAGCATCAGGAGCTGTTGTGTTTGTCTCCGTGTGTGTTGTTGTTCCCCCGGGCCGGGGGTCAGGAGTTCCCTCCTGATACGGCACAGCGTTTGGAGGACATCGGGGCTTTCCGGGCCCTTCCGCGACCGGAGATTAAGATGGCGGTACCGATAGAGCACAGCAGTTCGATTATTGGCCAAAAGCAGAACGAGGGATTAACACCCCCCCCCACCCCCGATAGAGATCATGTAAATGAGACTGGCTCTGTGGGAAAGGCTGAGGTTGTCAACAGCCAATGAAAAGCTTTCGTTGTGTTTGTGTTGTGACAAACTGACAAAGGGAAAACTTCAAGAAAAAGGAAAACCTGGACTCTGTTCTGATAGTTCTGGGCCTAAGGGGCTAATGCAGACAACACATTTTTTGATTGGTCCGGTATTGAGCGATTTTCCGCCATAATCCATGAAAAAGGGATAAAATGTTGTTGGATTACATTGTCCCAAAGGATTACGTTGCAGACAGTTTTCACGGATTACGGCTGCAGCACTCCCGATCAATATAACTAATTTAAAAAATTGTTGTGTGCATTAGTCCCTTAGACTCAAAATTATCTGAAAATTAGGGCTGTTGTTGAAAAATCTGTAAGCTTTTCCTTTATGGAAGTGATAAATACACAGATAATGAAAAAAAATTGAACTGAAACATATTTTATTTCAAAGTAAGGTTCTATTTTATTGCAACACTAATCAATGGTCATAAAAAAAATCTATATTTTATGTACATTCTTAAAGATTCAGAATAAAGTCACATTTTAGATTTCGTTTGATTCGATTCAGCTTGGTTCACCGTCCTACAAAGAGACGATATACCCAGTATACCTTTTTTCTATAAACGCAGCCAACAACGCTACGGTTCCTACATAAACTGAAACAAATCGGCACACGTGAACGCAGGGAGGACAGCGATACGACCAACACATCACAGTTTACATCATAAATGAAGATTAATTCAATGTAAATGAGTTGTTGAGTAAACAACGCAACGTTGTGAAATAACACAAGCTAATACTGAGTCACTGAGCCGTGGGGCAACGCGTCGAGTTAATCAAATGTGAAATTAATAAGTGTAATAATTCACTGCGGACCCGAGTCCTAACCGCAATGTCTGTGAGGGTAATTCTTCCCGTGTTTAGCGTCGTGCCGCAATCGCTCATTTGAAGAGCGACGGTGCTGTGTGCGTGCGCGTTTTGGACAGCAAGCAGAAATCCGAGCAGAAGTGCACAAAAACACGAGAACCAATATCACGTCAGGCAATAAATCCCAATTACCTGATGTTTATTCTTCCACGATACACAAAGGCCAGGTCACGTGCCCACGCACGCGCCAACACACCCCACGCACACACTGAGTTATTGACACAAAGCAGAATCGCAGGTGGCCGGCCATTACATTGAAATCAGAGCCGGCTGTAAACCTACTGCCCCGAGACAGCTGCCCTTATGTCTGGCTCCCCAACCCTGTCTCACAATATTCAGCCCCTTTTTGAATTCCTGCTACACTTTAGACACACAAATAAACAGGAAGAAATAGGACAACATGGATGACATTGTATACGGCTATCCTGCCACGGTAAACACTAAGTGTGTACAATATTAACCGTGCGCAGTTCCACTCGGATTCAACAACGACCAAAACATAACACAGCTTCCCGTGTGCAGAACTAGGCCACATGTATAAATCATAACACACACACAGTGGCAATTAGCGTGATGCTAGCCTCCATTCACAAGCGTGTCCGACTTACTCCACAGAAGGCTATAAGCGGAGCAGGAAGAGAGCCCCTTTATATTTAATGGAAATATTAGAAATGTGGAGCCCTTGTCGTAGCACTCATAATTATTTCATGGGTCCTCCGAGGCCGCGAAAACTCTCGCCTCAGCCTCCTGGCAGAGCAGGCGGTGTCAGAGGAGGGGCGGCGTGCACGTACGTGTGCGTGTGTGTATGTGCACGTATATATGTATGTATGTATGTATGTATGTATGTATGTATGTATGTATGTATGTATGTATGTATGTATGTATGTATGTATGTATGTATGTATGTATGTATGCATGTATGTATGCATGTATGTATGTATGTGTGTGTCTGTCTCTCACTGCGTGTGCTCGTGCACGCGTGCGCGCGTGTGTGTATATATACATTTGTTTGTGTGTTTGTGCTCGTGTGTGTGTGTGTGTGTGTGTGTGTGTGTGTGTGTGTGTGTGTGTGTGTGTGTGTGTGTGTGTGTTGTGTGTGTGTGTGTGTGTGTGTTGCTGCTTGTGTGTGGTGTGTGTGTGTGTTTTGCAGCTTAGGCCAGCTAATTAAATGAGCATGGCTTCAACCTCCGTCTTCGCTGTTTGAGAACATTTATCGTCTCCGTTACCAGGCAGCGGCAGCAGCAGCAGCAGCAGCAGCAGCAGCAGCAGCAGGCTAACACTGCCACCGCTCCCCCACCATAACGAACAAAATCCATGACACACCACTGGGGGGAGGGGTGTTTGTGCCTGGGGACCACTTTGTGTGGGGGGGGGGGGTGTCCTAATAGAGCCCTTGTGTATGATGGGTCTTGTAGCTGTAGGTGAAGGTCCAGCAAGAGACAAGAGGCAGGGGAGGAGGGAGACAGAGACAGAAGAAAGGAGGAAAAGGAGACATAAACAGAGAGAGAGAGAGAGAAGGAAAGAGAGAGAGAGAGAGAGAGAGAGAGAGAGAGAGAGAGAAGGAGAGAGAGAGAGAGAGAGAGAGAGAGAGAGAGAGAGAGAGAAGAGAGAGAGAGAGAGAAGGAAAGAGAGAGAGAGAGAGAGAGAGAGAGAGAGAGAGAGAGAGAGAGAGAGAGAGAGAGAGAGAGAGAGAGAGAGAGAGAGAGAGAGAGAGAGAGAGAGAGAGAGAGAGAGAGAGAGAGAGAGAGAGAGAGAGAGAGAGAGAGAGAGAGAGAGAGAGAGAGAGAGAGAGAGAGAGAGAGAGAGAGAGAGAGAGAGAGAGAGAGAAAGGAAATAGAAAGAGATGAGAGAGGGAGAGAGAAGAGAGAGAGAGAGAGAGAGAGAAGAGAGAGAGACACAGAAAGAGAGAGAGAGAGAGAGAGAGAGAGAGAGAGAGAGAGAGAGAGAGAGGAGGAGAAAAAGGAGGAGGAGGAGGAGGAGAAGGAGGAGGAGGAGGAGGAGGAGGAGGAGGAGGAGGAGGAGGAGGAGGAGGAGGAGGAGGAGGAGGAGGGATGAACCAGGCCAACTAACAGCAGGTTACCTCTCTGTGGTGACTCTAACACGCTCCAGCGGTCTCAGAGGCTGCTCAGCCAATTTACCCTGTCTTGCCCCTCCCTGCCCCCCTCCCCCCCCCCCCCCCCCCCCCCCCACCCCACCCAGAAGGGGAAAATGGGTGACATGCTACAGTGAGGCTGCACTCCTCAGCACTTCAGAGAATACAGAGACCCGGGAATCTTCTGTAGAACAAAGCGAGCTCCTCAGAGGAACACCAACCCCGACCAGCAGGCTAACAAGAAAACGTGGAGCAAACTCACGTGTTGAAAAGTTGGCCGGGAGAGAAAAAAAAGGGGCCTGATTTGCAGTGTGTAGGACAGGGTTAGGGTTAAGGGGGAGGGGGGGACCAGCGTTATAATTTAATTCGCTGCGTCGACCACAGCACCTGGTCGGTGCAGCTGTACCCAGCTGCTTCAAGGCCACGCTCGCCCCGCCGTAGAAGGGTGAGGACGCCGGGACGAGAGCCGGCCGCCACATGAAGGATCACTTCAAAAGGGGGACTCATAAACAACGGCGCGCCTCGCTTCAATCTGCCCTCCGCCGCCGCGCGCCTACTCAGCTAAAAATAAACCCCGACCGCCGCCGTTTCTTGGCCGCGGTGACCGATGCGGAGCCCGTCTAGAGGACGGGCGGTGTGGTTCCTGGCGTTCCAAAAGAAATATTTATTTAAGGAAATGAATGTCAGACGAGATCTGATTCGGCATGAAGGCTAGCTAAAGGTCTCGGAGATAGCAGCTCGCGCTAGGAGCGCCACACTGGCCGCGCCTCTAATGGCCCCCCTCCCCCTCTTTCTCTCTCTCGCTCCCTCTGTATCTCTGTTTGTCTCTCTCCCGCTGTATCTCTCTCTCTCTCTCTCTCTCTTTTCTCTCCCTCTGTATATCCTTGTTTTTCTCTCTCCCACTGTCTCTCACTCTCTCTCACTGTATCTCTCTCTCTCCCCTCTCCCCCCCCTCCCTCTCTCTCTCTCCCCCTCTCTCTCTCTCCCTCTCTCCCTCTCTCACTGTATCTCCTCTCTTCCTCTCTCTCCCACTCTCACTCTCCTCACTGTATCTCTCTCTCTCCCCTCTCTCCTTTTCTCCCACTGTATCTCTCCTTGTCTCTCTCCCCTCTCTCTCTCTCTCTCTCTCTCCTCTCTCTCTCTCTCTCTCCTTGTTTTTCTCTCTCCCACTGTCTCTCACTCTCTCTCACTGTATCTCTCTCTCTCTCCCCTCTCTCCTTTTCTCCCACTGTATCTCTTCCCCCCCCCCTCTCTCTCTCTCCCCCGCTGTATCTCTCTCTCTCTCTCTCCCTCCTGCTGTATCTCTCTCTCTCTCTCAATGCATCCCTCCATCTCTCCCTCTCTCTCTATCTCTGTCTGGGTTCCACTCTTATTACATTTACTTTGAGAAGGTCACCGGTAATAGCTCCTAAATGCCTTTGAAAACTATTTGCATCAACATTTTGACTAATGGCCAGAGGCAGCCCGTCAAAACAAGCCCGGCGCCTCTCAGCCTACAGACGACACATCGAGAGAAGAAGCCTCCATAGTCAATCAACAACCGTCCACTAGGCCGGGCTCCACCGTGAAGTGGCTCGCTGGTTCGATTCCCCGGCCGAAAGGTGTTGGGTTCAAACCCCCCCCCGCCCCCGAGCAAGGCACTTGACTCCTCTCTACTCACTGGCAGAGAGTCACATGGGATAAAGTCATCCACTCAGTCACTACCCAACAAACACACAACACAAGAAACTCAGTCTAGAAACGCCACAAACTACCGAGCTCGTCCCCAGCTCGCGACCGCGTGCTACGGTACTGACCTGCTCCCGACGCCTGCTCCCGGGGGCGGGGGGGGGCCCCCCGGGGGTGCCCTGGTGCGGGGCCCTACCGGGGGCCCTAGGGGACGTAGTCCGCGGGGCTGAGGGCCAGCCGGCGGTACACCCCGAGGCGGGTGAGGTTGCGGAGGGCCCATGTCTGAAGGGGGCTGTCGTTACAGGGCTCCACCACGGGGCCCCGGCCGCGGCTGACGCTCAGACAGCAGCCACTGGGGATGTGTTGGAAGGTGTGCTTCTACAGCCGCCGGAGGGGGAGACATGCGGAGGGTGAGGGGGGGGGGTTTGAGGTTGAGCCATGTGAGGGTTTGTGGAGGCTTTTTTTTTTGCGGGGGGGGGGGGGGGGGGGGTGGAAGGGGAATCTTTTATTTAGAAAGGGAAGCTTACTAGGACAAAGTGGTGTGTGTGTGACTCGACGTTACACACCCCACGAGGCAGCCCTTTGAGATCGCTCGTGTATGAAAAGTGCAATACAAATAAAGTTGACTTGCGTTTCGATTACGTCATCCTCATCGTTTTCGGGGGGGAGGAGGTAATCAGCCCCCGCAAGAAACAGACTTTGACAAAATCTCCAATGTTGTAAATGTCTTTAAAAGACCTTGGCTTGGTTTGTTTTCTCCCAGGGAGAGGAACTGCAATCGCAGTGTCGCCCTGGTATATTTTCTCCCTTCTCAAAAACACATTACTTCTGCTGCTGATAAAGTGAAGGTGAGGGTTCCACTGCCGAGAGCGATAAGAGATTTGAGTGCCGCTACACATCTGTCGCCGCGGCCTTGCCGCGCGGCTATTGTCATGAACGGCGCAGAGCGGGGGGGGTCTATCAGCCGGCGAGTGGGCGATAGGGGACGGGCCGCCGTCCATCACGCCCGCCTTTCACGCCCGACCATCCACACAACGCGAAACAAGGAAAGAGCCGGAAACTCATGACCCGGAGAAATGTAAATGGGGGGCCTCGTAGCTACTCAGTACTAGGCGGGTATCAGCCACACGAAAGCAGACGCAGACATGCCCGCACGCGCACGCACACACACACCCGCGCACACGTACACAGACACACACAAGATACACACACACACACACACACACACACGCCCGCGCACACATACACAGACATACACACACACGACGCGCACACACTACACACACACACACACCCCCGCGCGCACACACACACACACACACACACACACACACACACACACACACACACACACACACACACACACACACACACACACACACACACACACACACACACACACACACACACACACACACAGGAAAGTAAAGCCGGAGCGTTTGACAGTGTGAAGAACTCCTCATCGTTTGACAGGTGTGACAGCCGCACACGTTCAGGTTGGGCGTTATTCAAAACACTCTCGGGTGCAGAACACAAAAAAGGGAAATGCGTGGCGGAGACTCCGGGGTGGCGCTCGGTGCTTCCTCCGGGCCATGCCCTCGCCCGCGACACCCTCCCTGTGACTCTCCCAGACATCTTAATCACAGACGTCCTAATCACCCATCTTTTATTGAAGAGGTCCTCCCAGAAGTGATGAATAGAGCGCCATGCATTGTTAATGTTCCAGCAGGCTTCCTCCGTGTACAGAGAAGCCTCGTGCGTTGTGAGTTTTGAGTCAATACGACTATTTTTGTGTTCACTCCGAGTGGGTAAAAATAGAGGAATGGGGAATTCCCAAGACGGCTGAAACCCGAAGAGAGCTGCACTCTTTTATCACGTTGACTTTGAAAACATCCCACTTATTAATTCTGTGCTATCCTGTTATTTCCCCCCCATTTAGTTTTTCGGTTGAATGACAAAATAGACTGAGTACTGAGACTGGGTCATGTACGGTTTTTGCCAATTAATAAATAATTTGTCTTACATCACACTCACTCAAGGACCAAACAACATCGGTGTTTTCTAACAAGGGCCATAACTATACAACTACAACTAAAGGAACCACGTTCAATATTCAACACAGGGAGATGTTGAGGACAACAACACAACAAACCCATTACTTCACCACTAGAACCATCTCAAGGGAAGGAGTAATCTTAAATTGGATGTTGCCATCTTACCTCGAAATCATATTCCCACTTGCCAACGTACTACACGAGAGAAGAAAATGCTGATTGTATCAGAGCAAAAAAAAACAATTGATGCCCAGTTCAACATGCAGCGCAAACTGTAAACACAAAAAACGCAATCACTGACATGTGGCACCATCTGGTGGCCAGAGTGGGTATTACCGCATTCGGTCTGTCGTCAGCGTTTTTTTCCCAGATATTATCACACACATCACACACATGGAGCTATGCCGCCTTCAAAACAGCTCGGTGGTTCGGAAGCTCTTACGTGTCTTTACGTAAAACTTCCCTTCTTCCGAAATAGGAGCGTTCAGGAAACCCACAGAGTGTTCAAAGCACTTTCCTGCAAGCTCAAGGTCCGAACCTCCGAACCTCCCGGAAACTCCAACCGTTTTGAAGGCGGCATCACATCTCTGTGTGATGTGGTCGAAAACCACCAGCCATGCTGCGCTTACCTCAGTGTCGTACTCAAACATCTGGTTGCCCTTCATGTGATGGCACTTCAGCATCACGACGGGGCCATTGAGACGGGACACGTCCAGGCAGAGGTCGTCCGTACGGATCTCCTTGTCGGCCGTGTACGAGAACACCTGCGGAGAACACTTCCTGAATGACCATCTGGGATAGTGGTATGGTGGGTCGTCGCTGTACTGGAGGTACGCTTTAGATACGATGAACGCTTAGGCCAAAATATGAGCATACTGCACACATAAGGTTGTTGGTTGTTGCTATATACATATTATATACGTCTCAAGTTTCTTGTATCAAACATTAACCCGGCTAACTAGCAGTGTGTGTTAAGGTACGGCCACACCAAAAGCGTTACCCGCGTATCACGCGTATAAAATCGGCAATTTTTCCATAGGGAACCATTGGTTTACGCGCGTATGAGACGCGTACACGCGTTACACGCGTATAAGCAACATTTTACTCGCGTTAGGGCTGTATGAGCGCGTATTATCGCGTTACGTGTATGAGGCGCGTATATATACGCGCGTACGAAGAGTTCAAAAAATTGAACTTTTTACGCGCGTACGCGCCGCAATAGCCAATCAGCGTTGAGCTTGACCCGACGTCACTGGCAGAGAGACGGAGAGGACAGAACCGCAATGGAGGACCAAAACCTCATCATTGCAGTGTGCAGCCGTCCTGTCCTGTACAACACCAGGATTGTGTTGTACCGGGACAGGAACAAGAAAGAGAGGGCGTGGGTCGACGTGGCCGAGGAAACTGGCTGTCCTGGTAAGATCAGTGAATGTTTCAGCAAAAGAAAAATGGCGGCGGGGGGGGGGAGTTTTGGGCGGTCTCATCTACGCGCGTTACGCGCGTATCTGACCATTTTTGACACAAAATGGTCAAGCAACATTTTAGCTGCGTTACGCGCGTACATGGTACGCGAGGTACGCGCTTGGTGTGTTCGCGGCATTAGGCTCCCATACCAAAGGTTACCATGACTTCCTAGCAGAATGTGCTAGGTTCTCCTACCAGAGGTTACCATGGCTAACTAGCAGTGTGTGTGAGGTCCTCACCTGGTTGCCCCCCATGCCGTGGCAGTTGAAGAAGCCCACCTTCTCATTCTCCTTCCTCCCCATGTTGTCCACACACTGATTGGTCTCCACGTTCCTGATCTACGGGGGGATACGAGTCGTTAGGCGGTGTGTGATCGAACGACCTTCAAGTTTGACCCTTGGTCTTCTGTGTGACCTCTGCGTGACCTTCTATCTGTTATGGTGGACCTGTGGAGTGCGGTAAATGACGAGACGAGAGACGGAGATGGGTCGAGTCGCCTTTACTCTCCACTTCAATAATACAAGTGTTACTCCAGCATGAGTTCAAAACGTAACTGCCGTAAACCAGGACTATCGTAAAACCAGAACGGTCGTAAACCGGAACTGTTATCCCAAAACCCTTTTCCTTAAAAAGGTACAGTCCATTGGTGAATGTCTTATCGTTGTAGTTGTGGGTCACCACAGACTGTTTATTTACTGCCTGTGACATGACGATTCAGTGCAGCGACTTCCTATCATGTATTTCCAATAGTATAACAGTAAAAGTAGAAATGTTAGTTCTTAAACATTAATGGTAGAAATGTTAGTAGTTTATGTTAGTTAGTTGCTTCACATTTGGTAACAATTTTATAATTACTGTATGCTCTCTATTGAAAGTAAAAAGAAAACTTTTAAAATAAAATCACCTGTAATAAATTATAGGTGCTGCCAAAAGAACAAGCTATGTTTAAAGATTAAAAAGAACAATTATGTGACCACATGGTGCCTGAGCCCGCACCCCTCCATCGGAGAAACTGTCAAATTAATGACGTTGCGATCCACTGGGCTGTGCAATAAATGTGCAGTCGTATAAAATAGTCTTGGAAGTAATTATCTCTTACACGATAGAAAAGCGGAATTTGTAATTAGTTTTAGCTTGAATTCTAGAATCTCAAACTGTTAGACGATAAAATTGTTTGTTTGTTCATGCGGATTGGGGGAAATGGAGAGGGAGAGAGGGAGAGAGGGAGAGAGGGAGAGAGGGAGAGAGGGGGAGAGGGAGAGAGAGAGAAACAGACGGCGTTTCATTGCAGCGAATGTTTAACAGCCCAGCGGAATAGTCTGAGTGTTAGCTGTTGCACACAGACAGACACACACACACACACACACACACACACACACACACACACACACACACACACACACACACACACACACACACACACACACACACACACACACACACACACACACACACACACACACACACACACACACTCTATCTTATAGTCTCTAAGTCGCTCTATGTTAGAATCTCTTCTAAGAGTCTATCTCTATCTATGTTAGGGTCTCTATTTACATTTAGGGCATTTAGCAGACGCTTTTATCCAAAGCGACTTACAATAAGTACATTTGTCATAAGAAGTGCAACAATATATCGCTGTCGGTACAGAAAGGATGTTCATAGAACCAAGTGCAAGTACAACAATCACGAGGCTAACCAATTCCCCGTGTTACAGCAATGATAGCAGCTACTGCAGTTGCTACACAGTTAAGTACTATAATACAATACAATACAACACAATACACTACAGTGTACAATGGTGGCCAGAGGTCTATCAACCTCTATCTTAGAGGATACGTCTCTCTATGTTACAGTCTCTATGCCTCTCTATCTTAGAGCCCTATGTCAGGGTCTCTCTTTTAGCTCTCTGTCCCGCCTCCGTTAGCTGTATGTCTATTTAAGCAAACGTTTTTATTTTTTATATGAATCAATAACTGTAGAAACTAATGTTTTCTCTTCCATGAAACAAGAATAGCCACAACCAAACCTTTCCACCTCCACTCCGTCGCACACACAACCTTACAGCTGCAAGCATGTGACATCATCGCTCAGGACCGTTTTATAACATGAACCTCAGTACAGAACAGAACATGACACAGAACTGATTCAGCACCACAGAGACAGAGAGACCGAAGAGAGAGAGAGAGACAGACGAGAAGAGAGACAGAGACAGAGAGACAGAAGAGAGAGAGAGAGACAGAAGAGAGAGAGAGACAGACGAGAAGAGAGACAGACAGAAGAGAGAGAGAGAGAGACAGACGAGAAGAGAGACAGAGACAGAGACAGAGAGACGCACACACACAAAAAGAGAGAGACAGAGAGACAGACAGACAGAGAGAGGAGACACACAGACACACAGTCAGAGAGAGACAGAGAGCGAGAGAGTGAAATAGAGAGACTCCCACATAGAGACAGTGAGAGCAAAAGAGAGCGACACAACGAGACAGAGAGCGAGAGAGAGAGAGAGAGACATTGAGAGACAGAGGGTGAGAGAGTACCTCTCCGAGGGAGTAGTATCTCCGGGGGATCTGGGAGTCGGGGTAGATGTTCTCCAGGTACCAGGAGAAGGGCTTGCACTGCAGGGCCTGGCGGAGGGCCTTGCGGGACGAGACGTCACCGTAGTCCACACGCACCACACCTGCAGGGGGCGACAGAGACGTCAGATGACGACAAAACTACAAAGATGAGGTCAGAAGACGACAAAAAGACATCAATGAAATACAGAACAGATATTGCACAATATTACATCATATGAGTAGCAGCCATTATAAACGAAAAAATACATGTGGGGTTGACTCTTTAAAAGCATTCATTATCAATTTCCCTCATTTATAATTACTTGTTGCAAGTGAAATTTGTTGTAAATGTAAAATATTCTTGACCTGATACCATAAGGGAAACTATACATGCCACCAACATGACATGTCTATGACATAAACCACATGACACATACAGTATGACGGCTGGAGACAAACAGCTAAAGGCTGAGGGAATAGCCCAGCTTTGTGAAAACCAATGGTATAATATAAGTCTGAATTGCGCTGCTTTTATTTCCCCTATAATGCTGAAAGATTCGGTACAATATTTTGAAAGATAATGTCAGGATGCTGTACCACATCCCACCACTAGATGGATCATGTGCATCACGGCGCCACATAAATGGAAATTCTTCATCTTGAGGGCTCCTCAGATTGTCAAGGTTGCCTTATCAATTGCACACCGTTGACGCAGCCATCATCTGTCTCAGTAACTTTTCTATTTAAATAAAGTCTTCTCTCCTCCGAGATATCTCCCTCTCTCGCATGGGTCTTCAAACCCTCTCCGAATCAGGAGGGTCTGCTCACAATTGGATGAAACGATATTATAAATTGAAACAAGGGTTTCGTTGAATAGAAAGAATACCACGTTTGCAAGGCCATAGCATGTGTTGGCATCGGCTAGCCATTGTTAGCATCAGCTAGCCTGTGTGTCCATCAAACATCAGGCTAAAGAGGCTTAACTGTTGGAACGAGCCCAGTGGGGATTTGACCATCCTCCCAAAATACTTGGATCGGCTACACAGCCACAGTATGTCTCTCGCTGTCTCTTGTACCCTCTCGCTCTTAACCTTTATCTATCTGCGACTCCCTCCCTCCCTCTCTCTCCCCCCTCTCTCTAGCCCTCTTAACATCTTCTCTGTGTACCCTCTCCGTCACTTCATCTCTCTCGCTCTCTTACTCTAGCTTAGTCTCTCTCTCTCTCGCTCTCTTACTCTAGCTTAGTCAGTCTCTCTCTCTCTCTCTCTCTCTCTTACTCTAGCTTAGTCTCTCTCTCTCTCTCTCTCTCTCTCTCTCTCTCTCTCTCTCTCTCTCTCTCTCTCTCTCTCTCTCTCTCTCTCTCTCTCTCTCTCTCTTCTCTCTCTCTCTCTCTCTCTCTCTCTCTCTCTCTCTCTCTCTCTCTCTCTCTCTCTCTCTCTCTCTCTCTCTCTCTCTCTCTCTCTCTCTCTCTCTCTCTCTCTCTCATTGCCCGCCCTTGATGAATAGCCTCTTTGATTGCAGAATCACCAGCGCCGAAGGGGAGGGACAGGGGAATAGGATCAGGCCCGCTGTTCTGACCGCTTAACGCACGGTAGCCCATGAACGATACCATCCGTCGGAACGTTCCCCGTCACCTCAACGCTCCCGGTCCACGGAACGCTCCCAGCCCCTGAACGCTCCTGGTCCCCAGGACACCTGGTCATCTCAACACTCCCAGTCTCCTTAATGCTCCCGGTCCCCTCAACGCTCCCGGTCTACTGAACGCTCCCGGTCCCCTCCCCTGAACGCTCCCGGTCTCCTGAACGCTCCCGGTCCCCTCAACGCTCCCGGTCCCCTCAACGCTCCCGGTCCCCTCAACGCTCCCGGTCCCCTCAACGCTCCCGGTCCCCTCAACGCTCCCGGTCCCCTCAACTCTCCCAGTCTCCTGAATGCTCCCGGTCACCTCATCACTCCCAGTTCCCAGAATGCTCCCGCCCCCCAAACACTCCCAGAAACTTGAACACTCCCGGTCCCCCCAACTCTCTCGGTCACCTGAATGCTCCCGGTCACCTGAACGCTCCCGGTCACCTGAACGCTCCCGGTCAGCTGAACGCTCCTGGTCCCCTAAACTTTCCTGAACCCCCAAACGCCCTCACGGTCCCCCGAAATGCTCCCAGAAACCTCAACACTCCCGGTTCCCCAAACGCTCCCGGTCCCCTGATACGCTCTCGAGTCAACCCGAACACTCCTACCCCCCCCCCCCCCCCCGACTGCTCCCGGCTCCCGTAATGCTCTGGGTCCTGATGTTCTGGTCCCCCAACGCTCCCGGTCTTCCAGAACGCTCCCGGCCCTGTACCCGGAGAGGTGTGAACAGCCGCTCACTGCTGGTCCAGGGGGGGGGGGGGGTACGATGCTACACAGACTCATCCATCACTGCTGTCAGTCCGCGCTGCTCTCGGTCTCCACAACGGCAGCCCCGCGGAGACGGAGACACAGCTCGGCCCCGACTCCCGTTACCACGGTAACCAAGACCAAACGATACACAACATTAATAAAGAAAAGGTAATGGTTGAGACAGGAGGACGGGTGCAGCACTTAAACCTCAAAAGAACAAAGAATTAAACGGGAGGTAGATATAGGAGGGGGAGGAGGAAGACGAGTGGGGCATCGGAAGAGTAGTGGGAGGAGAAAGACGTGGTGGAGGAGGAGGTAGGAGGAAGAGGAGGAACTAGAAGGAGGCGGATTGGATGTCGGTGGAGGAGGCAGAGTAGGTAGGAGGAAGAGGAGTTGGAGGAGAACCAGGGGGTGTAGGTCACTGCGATGCCGTGAGATGAGGTGGATAACATGTGATCCCTTTCTGTTAGGGCAGCCTGGTCTCTTTAAACCATTTAAGCAGACAGGGTCTGCTGAACGGTAATCACGTTACAGGGGTCAGCGGCCGAATGCTGGAGCCTCGGCACGTTCCTTAATACCCCCCCCCCCCGTGCGGACCAGGTCGCTTCCCGCTCGCCCACGAGATCGCTTTCGCTTGATGTCGTTTTAGGCGCCGGTGGTACAAGCGTTCTTCGGGAAAATGTTTCTTTCTAGAACAATCCGCTCTCTCCCCTTGTGGTGTGTTGTGACCGTTTGACTGAGCGACGTGTTGATGGGGAAGTTAAATGATTCAATGTGCGACATAAATATGGTGGCTGTATACGTTGTGTGTTAAACGGCGTCTCCAGGATCGGAGAGTGTGTGCGTCTCGGCGAACAACAGGGTGGTAGGAAATGGATCTTTAAAGTCGTTCAATAAAGCAAAAAGGCTTCAGGGAGTGGAGGAAGGAGAGTTTTCATTGGCATCAATCTATTACTGGCTCGTATGCTAGCAGGGGGTGGGAAACTAAAGTTCAGTTACGCTGCAATGAAGTAGAGCTTTTCATATCCACGTTAGCAAATACTAAATAATACTGCAGTCATTTTTTTTTTATATTTCCGTACTTTGTAAAAGTGAGTAAAACTGCAACTGCTAAAAATCCCTATCACCCCCAAGGCATCACATTTGCATCAGAGAACTATTTGTTTTTATGTATTTCAGTTTCCTCTGGACAGATTCTACCAAAGTACTTGATCCAAGCGATACATTTACTGAACACAGGCAAAATCCACTCTGAAGAAGGCAGGCCGGTGTTGTAAACGGCAAAGAGCAATCAGTCATCAGACAGCAAAATTTCAGAGTCAACACCCTTTTTCCACCGAAAAACATACAACAGCCAAACAATTCTACACAACAATTTGTTTGTGCTCTTTTTTGATGGAAAATTTGAAGACAGCATTGCAAAACGAGCAGGACTACGAACTGGAGGTCAAAGAGTGTTGCCTCTTTTCTGCTTGAAGGCTCATGCATGATATCTACTTTACTTAATATTTACTTATTTGAAGGGGCCTTTCTGTCACAAATGGGATGGGATGGTTGCAGTGTAAAACTCAAATGGGCTAGCTAGCATTCTCCTGTTTCTAAAGTGCATCTCACAGCATATTTACCCAGAGATACGAAAGACAAACAGAAAAACAGAAAGACGGAGAGAGAAACTGACAGGCTGACAGGCAGTCGAACATACCCTCCACAGAGAGGCAGTTCACACTGACCGACCACACCGAAACCACTTCAACAAGCACACAAGGGAACTCTATCTGTCTGGCCCTATTCACATGTGGGGAACGCGTCGATTCTAAAACCATTTTTTTATCTAGATTGTATCTGGATTAACTAAATCGTCTGTTTACACTAAAGGCACAATGTAATCACAAAGTCTCTGTATATACAGTAGCGGCTGTTTTACGTGAGATCCTCACCTGAAATGCATGCACACACAAAAGGTTTCATGTTTGTAACACATCCTTGGTTTGTACAATCTCAGAAAATACATGGCGTCCATGGTATCAGTTTACATGGCTTTGGATATTGATTCACGTATAGTTATAGAATTATGTGCACCAGTGCATCATATCGCATTATGTTTCCGATAAATTAGTATATCCTAAGCCTAATAGCATAATTGCTATATTTTTATAAAAGTTATATTTTGGCCAAATTGTGATATCTGCCTAACTCTACTGTACTATTGCTGCTGATTCACTGTGCTTCATTGGCTATATCTGGCCAAACCTACTGTGACAGTATAAATAAATAAATGTGTTTTCCCAAAAATGTGTTTTCCGAAAACCTTGTACAATTATGCTATGAGGCTAACAAATTACTTCGCCTCTTGTTTTCTATTGGTGGACGACCGAAGACGTCTGAGCCAATCACGTGACTCGACGGTCCGGACGTCAACGTATCTCTCGTCGTTCTTGATTGGCTGTAGCCTGCGTTCACCTCTGGAGGCGGGGCCTACCTGGCGATATGATGTAGAAGAAATCTTTGAAGTCGTCCATCCAGACCTCGGCCAGCCGTCGGTTGTTCTTGTTGATCACCTGACCCGTTCCCCCGGGGAAGCTGTAGGGTGTGGCCTTGCGGAACACGTGACCCACGTGGGAACATGTGACGATCTCCAGGGAACCCCCACACTGCCAGATCTGAGAGGCAAGGAGGGAGAGAGAGAGGGAGGGAGGGAGGAGAGGGAGGGAGGGAGGGAGGAGAGGGAGGGAGGGAGGGAGGGAGGGAGGGAGGGAGGGAAGAGATGGAGAGGGAGGGAGAGAGGGAGGGAGGGAGGGAAAGAGAGAGAGCGTGCGAGAGAGAGAGAGAGACACACAGACAGACAGACAGACAGACAGACAGACAGACAGACAGACAGACAGACAGAGAGAGCAGACAGACAGACAGACAGACAGACAGACAGACAGACAGACAGACAGACAGACAGACAGACAGACAGACAGAGCAAGAGAGAGAAGGAGAATATGAGACACAGACAGACAGACAGACAGACAGACCGACAGACCGACAGACCGACAGACCGACAGACCGACAGACAGACAGACAGACAGACAGACAGACAGACAGACAGACTGACAGACAGACAGACAGACAGACAGACAGACAGACAGACAGACAGACAGACAGACAGACAGACAGACAGACAGACAGACAGAGGGAGGGAGATTGTGAGAGAGATAGAGAGAGGGAGAGAGAGAGAAAGAGACAGAGAGAGCGACAGAGACAGAAGAAGTGTGAGAGAGAGAGGGAGAGAGCGAGACAGAGACGGACAGACAGAAACAGAAAGACAATGTGAGAGAGGAACAGAGAGCAAAGAAATACAGAGAGCATAGCATAGTAGTAATAATAATCCTAATAAGAATAACAATACTAAAATGTATTGATACAGTGTTTTTCTTGGCAGTCAAAGATGATTGACAGGAGGTAGTGTTGAGGGTCCTTACCCTGAAGGACATCTCCAGGTTCTCCCCTCCCCAGATGTCCATCCCTGGATCATACGTTCCTATCTCCTCAAAGTAGGACTTGTCTATAGAGAACAGACCTCCTGCCATGGTGGGGGTCCTGCATACACACACACATACACACACGCACAGGCACGCACACACACGCAGGCACGACACACACAGAGGCACACACACAAATGCACACACACGCACAGGCACGCACGCATGCACGCACACACAGGCACGCGACCACAGGCACACGCACACACACACACACACACACACACAATAGTTACCAATTAGACACATTTCTAGGCCATGTTCCAAATCATTAAGGATAGAAGAAAATACATGAAAAACATGAGAAAAACGATTTTACTATTCCTTTTATTGTAGGTGGTTTAGATAGATGAAAACCATGCACGGTGTCCTATGAGATCTATAAAAAACATTTTATTGATTAAAAAAAAATAGTTATACTGCACGTAGCATCAATCGGGCAAAAAAGGCTGTCTGCTTGGCGTTATTGAGACAGACTTAATAACTGGCTTTCTGCAGCCTCTTTCCCGTGATTATAAAGTGGTAATCTATTTCCATCCGGAGAGTCAAATGACAGATATTAGTGCTTCTTTTATCAGAGAAGTGTTTCATCCCCGACGATTCGAGTCAACAGCCCGCAATTATCCCCAGCACGGGAAAAAAAAACCTCTCACTCTTAGTGTTTTGGTTCATAAAAACAAGTTTTTCAAAGCGTTGTCAAAGTGTTGAAAAATGGCAGCGTTCATATTTGATTTCCTACAGCGCTGAAACACTCAAAGTCAAACACTCAACCTACCTTTTACTGCTGGACAGTTTTTCTCGGGGCACCGGCTCTGACAAAAAGGGGCTGCAACTCTTATTTTGAAGGGCGTACCTGACAGGAAGTGTTCGGTCCCCCTTGCGGCGGTCCATTTCCCTCTGAGGTACGGGGTACCAGCGGAAGTTGAGCTTCCAGTTGAAGCCTCCGTAGGTCATGTCGGAGCCGGCCATGTACTCAAAGGTCTCATCGCTGATCACGTCAATGATTGGACACACCACCGCCTTCCTGGGAAAACCGACCAATCACGTTAAAGGGTAACAGGCACGAGGCAATGGATGATTCTGAAGCTTTGGCAATGTCGTGTGCTCTTTTTAAAACCTGTTTCATGATTAAGGATTACTTCCGCATTGCTCCAATGTGTTTTTTTATATTTATTTTTGATTGAGTTTGACCATTTCATTTAACATGTAGGATCGCCGGAAATAAACCGTTATATTCTTATTATGTATCCATTCTTTATTCACAATTACCATTTCCTCTTGGAACACAGCAAATATTTCAGCAAACCGTACATGCAGATACTTGCAGAGCATAAAAATCTGCGTTGTCCTTTTAACCTCTAATTTATGCTAAAGATATAAAAATAAAAAAAAGAGAGAGTGAAGTGGCTGTTATAGGTTAACCACTTACAACAACGCTCACTGTGAATGCCCAGTACAACCTTAGAGTGGTCCCCAGTAACCAAGAGACAACCATTAACAAACTGCTTCCACAAAGACAGCGAAAGCCCTACGGTAACGACTACAGAACCCCTACCGGATACCACATCCTAGAACGACATCCCAGGTCAGCATCTGTTTGTAACCAGATACATGATACATCAAAGGCTCATTATTAAACATGTTAGGGATAATAAGTTGGCAAAAATGAATGTAATTTCTTTTTTTATCCCCGAGACCTCTTGAAGACAGCCGTGTTCAGCCTGTCTGGTCTCCGCTAACGAGCTGCTCTGTGTTATTAATGGAGCTGAGATGCACTCAGCATATATATCTCCTGCACATAATCAAATCTGCCAGCGCACCTTATTGCTGCTGCACATACTTATAGGCATCAATATAGGGGCGGGAATCAAAGGAGAAATGGCTCCATAATACAATACAGGCTCTGAAACATGATACTAATTTCTGCCAGGCACCTGGAGCCAAATACATGTCTGTCTTAAAATACGGGATGGGCCTGTGGAAACGGGATCTATTTTAGACTTCCCAATGCAGCCTTCCCTGTTTCTCCTTGACTGACAAGACAGCCATGAAGTCAATTAAAATAACCAATTCTAAATATAATAATAATGAGGAGGAAGCCGCAATGGGTGGCTTCAGGTCCAGGGGACAGATGAGTTGCTTTCCTTGGCAAAGGTAAATTATGAACGCAAAATAATACCTTCCATACTTTGGCGGTTTTACAATGAGATTCATGGCGGCTATATTTGCATGACACATGAAAACACTTGATAATTTATACTTAAATCTATTATAAATTATAAATACACCTGTGTCTCTCCTGCACAGAGACTTCATCATTATAACACATCTGAACAAACAATTGCTTAACCTTGAATGAGTCACACATTCATTATGAATCTTGCAACCTTACGCTATCGTTTAGAGTTATTTGAGTGTCAAGTTTATTCAGCGTCATTTGATTTGAAGGGACATCCATATCTGACTCATGGACCCATTGTTTCTCTCTCTATATATTTTTGGAACTGTTATTTAAGGAGTGAAGTCAGACAGGAAAAATGGGTCAAGTTATGATACACCACAAGTCTAAACAAGCACTAGGGTACACAGGTTTGATTCCACCGTGAGCACCTTTAACGAAATGTCGTACGCTAGTGCTTGGTTAGCTAGCTAGTACCGCTAACCAAGCACTAGCGTACACAAGCTTACACAGGCACGAGCATACACAGGTGTGATTCCCCCATGTGCTCCTTTAACGACATGTTGTTAGGAATGACATGTCGTTAAAAGGAGCACATGGTGGAATAACACCTGCTAGTGCTGGGTTAGCTAGCTAATGCTTGGTGTACTCTAGTGCTTGGTTAGCTAGCTAGTCCTTGGTGTACGCTAGTGATTGGTTAGCTAGCTAATGCTTGGTGTACGCTAGTGCTTGGTTTGCTAGTTAGTGCTTGGTTAGCTAGCTAATGCTTAGTGTACGCTAGTGCTTGGTTTGCTAGCTAGTGCTTGGTTAGATAGCTAATGCTTGGTGTACGCTAGTGCTTGGTTTGCTAGCTTATGCTTAGTGTACGCTAGTGCTTGGTTAGCTAGCTAGTGCTTGGTTAGCTAGCTAGTGCTTGGTGTACTTTAGTGCTTGGTTAGCTAGCTAATGCTTGGTGTACGCTAGTGCTTGGTTAGCTAGCTAATGCTTGGTATACGCTAGTGCTTGGTTAGCTAGCTAGTGCTTGGTTAGCTGGCTAATGCTTCCTCTGCTCCTCCTACCTGTCCTCCTTGATGCGGGCCAGCAGCGGCTCCAGCCAGCCCGTGGTGCACTCGCAGTGGGCGTCCAGGAAGGTGATGACCTGGCCCTTGGTGGCGGCGGCGCCCCGGAGCCGCGCCCGGATCAGCCCCGAGCGCTGCTCCATGCGCAGCACGCGCACCGGCACCTCCAGCGTGCGCACGTAGTTCTCAAGCTTCTTCTTCAGGAAGTCTGCGTGGAGGGGCAGGGAGCAGAAGTAGGGGGAGTGAGACGGGACGGCGTGTGGGACATAGAGGGAGTGAGACAGGAGGGGGAGTGAGACAAAAGGGGAGTGAGACATGAGGGGTGAGACATGGGGGAGAGTGAGACCAAAAGGGGAGTGAACCGAGGGGGGTGAGACAGAGGGGGAGTGAGACAGGAGGGGGAGTGAGACAGAGAGGGATTCAGACACATTATAAGTGAGGAGGATGGGAAGTGAGACGGAGGGTGGAGTGAGACGGAGGGTGGAGTGAGACGCCGGGGGAGCGAGACATCACGCAGTGCTAACACTAGGCTAGCGGGGCTGTGGGCGTTTTTGAGCACTTGGTGCAAACCCCAATGTCCCGCCGGCCTACCCTGTCGGCGTCCCCTTAATAGGACGCCCCTTCATCCCCTACCTGCTCCATAGTGACACACGTCCCACTCACTGTGAGAGCGTGAGAGAGAGTAGTGTCTCATCAGAAGTCGGGAGGATGGGGTGTGTGCGTCGGCGGTGGGCCCACCTCTCTCGCTGGCGTCGTCCACCAGCAGGATCTCCAGCAGCAGGTGGCGGGGCGAGCGCGTGATGACGCTGTGCACCGTCCGCAGCAGCGTGCTCCACGCCTCGTTGTGGAACACGATCACGATGCTGGTGGTCGGCAGGTCGTCGGCGAACACCTTGCTCTTACACCTGGACGGGAGGGAGGGAGGGGGGGAGGGGAGGGAGGAGGAGGGGAGGGTGGGATAGGAGAGGGAGGCGGTGATGGAGGGGAGGGCGGAGGAGGGAGGGGATGGAGGGGGAGGAGGGAGGGGGGAGGGATGGAGGAGGAGGAGGGATGGGGAGAGGAGGAGAGGGAGGGAAGGGAGGGAGGAAGGGAGGAGGAGGAGGGGATGGGGGAGGAAGAGGGAGAGGGAGGGATAGGGAGGGAGGGAGGGAGGGAGGAACCGCCACCGTTCCAGGAATCAGTCAAACCTGTTACCACCGTGTTTTGGGGACACGGAGCGCCTGGAGGGAGGAACGCACACCGCCTCCGTTATGAATCAGTCAAACCTGTTACCACCGTGTTTTGACACAGCGCCTGTAAACACACACCGCGCTCCGTTTGACGCCCCATACCCCAGCGCCGGCCCGACGTCTCGGCCCCATCCAGCGAGCGAGGACGAGCCTGACCGGTGGGCCGGGCACTGCGTGGGGGATCATGTGAAATAACAACGATCTGACGGCTAGAAACAGCGAGCGGAGAGAGAGGCGGGGTAGGAAATGACGGCTCGTGACAGCAGCCAGTGGAGCAGAGA
Organism: Melanogrammus aeglefinus; assembly: GCA_900291075.1. Taxonomy (NCBI): domain Eukaryota; kingdom Metazoa; phylum Chordata; class Actinopteri; order Gadiformes; family Gadidae; genus Melanogrammus; species Melanogrammus aeglefinus. The sequence goes on along the minus strand of OLKM01000542.1, from coordinate 148,017 downwards.
ACAAAAACCCGGCTCATTCCGCTCCAGTCAAGGTGACAGCGCCTGAGTGACACAACTAGGCCACCTAGGTGCCCATTAAGACGTCCCCGTCCCCTGGCCGAGCCAATGGATGTCAGCGGTGCAGACTTCCCCTTTGTCTTGAGCCTCTAAAGCTGCAGACTCCCTTACGCGAGGGTTCAGCGATGGCTGGTGTTTTTAATGACTGACTCCGCAGTCGCTCGATGGCATGTGATAAATAGGCCGCAGAGTTAAGCTAATTATGAATGCAGAGCGTTTCGTACGAAACCGGTGAACATTGGGATCATTCTGTGAAGACAATCGACATAAAAGTTAATTTTATCGCGTTATTCTTAAGGGAGGACTGCAAAGTCATGGGCAAAGTCAATGTCGTTTCTTCATAGGGACGAAGTTAACTCCTTGGGAATCGCTCACATGAGTAAACTGCGCTTCAGAGTCCCTGAGCGGCGCCTGAATCAAACGGCGGTTTCCGATAGTTTGCGTCGAGTTTGAACTGACCCCTGAAATGGCACTTCTGAGAGGAGCGCGTCGCCGTGCAGACGAATGTGCTGCTCTTGTCGCCCACACTCTGCCATGTGAACGTGGAACCGATCTCAAGAGCGACGGAAAAAAAAAGGGAACCTACGTAAACGTACGTTCAGCCATCGAATGCAAGCATCTCCCCGGCTCCTGCGCTCACAATGCAAAGTAATTACAACACTTTTATTTTTTTTGTGAGGGCAGCTGACACAATTAAGAATGAAAGAAATAACATCTCATTAAGCACTGTAACATACTGGAGGGCCGGGCTGAAATCACCGAGACTTTGAAAGTGGAAAGCTAATTACGAAAAGGCGTTTTCCTTCCGTGGGCGGGATTGCATCATTGTCAAATGTGAGGAGATTTTTAGCTTGGGGCTACAATACGGTCTTTGATCACAGCTTCATCCCGATCTGAGACGCCCGTCTCTCCGCGAGACGAGAGAGAGAGCCCCAGCTGACACGACGTCGGGTTACTGAGAGGACTTTAGAACGGCAAGGGAGCTCCAAGGTTCACACGATTCCACACAGCAGTTGTCGCGACGGCTAGACGAGTCGTTCAGGACACCGAGGGAGCTGAGGACTCTCTCTCTACGCCAAATGAATGAGAAGCAGCCCAAGTGAAGAGATATATATATAACCTAGGCAGTCATGTTCTCACTGTGAAGACTCACAGAGTCTCACAGTTGGTTATGGTGTATAAAGGTATGAGGAGGGTGCGTTGTATGGGAGCCAGAAGTTAGTGTGGCTAACGGTAAAGGCCAGGCAGTGCCCTGGACTCAGGATCAGCCTGACAGCAGAACTGAGGGCAGCTCTGACAATAAACAACATCTTAAAACAAAGCTTCTTTAGTTTAGCTTTCTCCTCATCAGTAAAAGGTGCTGTTGGTAAGATTTAAGAGCTATATATCAGCTTTTAGTGAGTGAAATAACCTGTGAGAATATTTGTTGGGAGTTGACTGCCTGCCTCTGTATGAAACCGTTTGGAGTTAAGACCGCGCCCTGATCAATTTCTGATCAATCAGGGTATCTGACCATTTTGATTTTAGATCACTCTCTGTGGATCTCTTTCCTGATTAGTTTGGGGAACACATTTGCCTTTTAATCTGAGGTGAGTTTTTTCGGTTGTCTAGTTTTAAATCTCTTTCCGCTTATTCTCTCTACAATGCCTAAATCGCTCCAACAGCCCCTTGATGTGTAATCTTCTTTCCCTCACTCAAGCGTCTGAAGTATATCTCTGCGATAATGATTGTGGTTCAGTTATTTTACACTTTATTCTTGCATTGAGTTACATTGTTTCCCTTATGAAGCCCAAAAAGTGCGATATAGATCAAGTTTTATTGATGATATGATATATCAATTCATTCATTGATCGATTGACCGATTCAGTGATGGATTGATTGATTGCGCACTCACCCATCGAGCCTAACGTCGGGCAGGCTGCGGTTCAGTGCGATCATGTCGCTGGCCATCAGGTTGAACTGGTTGATCTTAAACATCTCCTTCATCTTGTCCTGGGAGTCCTTCGGGATGTTGACCGCCTTGCCCATCTCTCCGGGCCCCTCGTGGCTCCGGGAGATCACCGCTGGGGGGGGGGGGGGGGGGAGAGAACGTCAGGGGGGCCAGGGACCTAAACCTAAACTCATAGACCAATCGGCTCTGTTGTGCCTTTACGGACAGGACGGTGAAGACATCTGACATCACCAATCAAGGAGGACAGTGGCTTAATGTGAGGATAGGACTCTTCTCAGGGGGCCGTCTTGGCTAGGTAGTGCTGCTAACCTAGCACTAGCCTACACAGGCTATTCCACTGTGTCGTTCCGGGGTCATCCCTTTGTTCCCCGGGTCCTATGTTCCCCGAGCGGGGAGCATAGGACCACTTTTCTGGGAAAAGGGTCCTATGTTCCCCGCAATCTATCAATCTTTAAAAATATTGAAACTTTGACGCGACATTCGCGTGATGACAGCCAATCAGCGTTCAACAGCGTGGCCGCTGTGTGACATTTGTAACGTAACAGCCAATCAGCGTTCAACCGGCCAACTCAGTGCAGCGCAGTCCGGGGCGAACTGCAGCATGGAGGAGAAAGTGATTGTTGTCGTTTGCGACTCCCGGAGCTCTATATATATATATATATATATAATAGGAGCTCTATATATAATAGTATATAATATAATATAATTGTATAATAATATCACGGCCAAAAGCTCTGTGCGCCTCCGGATGGCCGTAGCGCGGGGAGCTCTCGTAGGGATTGGGCTTCTCGGGGTTTGTTTACCGGCGTATGAATAGAGTGCGTCTGGTTCTCCGCACGTCTCTCCCTCTTCCACAAAAGGTAAAGACATGCAATGATAGTTATCTCGTCCGGAATTTGGCAGTAATGGTGGAAAAAGTAACAGACCGGGGAACATAGGACCCATCTTTGAAAAAGGGTCCTATGTTCCCCGGTCACATACATATCGGGGAACATAGGACCCTTTTTGGGAAAAGCGGGGAACATAGGAACCTTTTTTTTTTTTTTTTTTTAAAGGGATCCTATATTCCGAAGTCTCATACAAAGAGGGGAACATAGGACCCGGGGAACATAGACACGCTCCCATCGTTCCTAGCTAGCTAGTGCTTGGTTAGCTAGCTAGTGCCGCTCACCCTTTACGGAAGCTCCTCCGTCAATAGAGACACAAAGGGTTTGAGACACAACATGGTGTAAGCGTCTCTTCACACAAACCATTATGGTGCTTTTATAAAATACGTTTCACGAGACAAGTGGAAAACATTACAGTCGTGCGAGGGCACCCCTTGTTTTCGTCGCAGTTTTGGAAGAGCTGAAAAATGTGCTATGTTTTTTCAGAAGTGTAGTGTGTTCAATTGTGTAAAGAGAGTGTAGCAAAGGGAAAAGAATATGCGCCGTTTACATTTACATTTCTCTCTCCTGACATTTATGGTTCTGCCATCCCAACAGAACATCCCATATACACTTAATACACATTAAGGCGACCTATTTTTACACCAGCGCTCACCTCTCTCACTCAGCAGCACATTACTGGCAGGCGCAACAGCACTGCAGTCCCCATCGCTCGCACACATGCACTCCCAGCTCCCATCATTATCACACACACCGGGAAAATATATCTCCGTCTCTGCCTCTCTCTCAAACACAGACACGCACGCACACGTGCGCGCACACACACTCGCAAACAATCAAGCCAGGACTATGTATCTGGTGTCTCTACCTCTCTACCTCTCTCTCTCTTAAACACACGCAAAAAACACACAGACACCAGGAATATCTATATGCATCTCTGCACTAGGAGTATATATCTGGTGTCTCTATCTTCCTATCTCTCTGACACACACACACACACACACACACACACACACACACACACACACACACACACACACACACACACACACACACACACACACACACACACACACACACACACACACACACACACACACATCTCTCTCTCTCTAATAATCTCTCTGAGTAAAGGCAGCGATTTCCTCTCAATGGCCCACACAATTCACACGAGTCACGTGAGCTCAGGTTAAGAGGATTCCAGGCTGACCCCTGATTCTCCTCTTTACGCTGTGTTGCCGACTTCCCCCCACACACACACACACACACACTCCTTGTCTCAATGGAGCTTCCTGACACGCTCCATTAGGCCGCTGTCTTAAATCTGATGGGCTTGGCCACAGATCTGATCAGGATTATTGGGCAACCTGTCCGTCACGTCCAGAGCTGTGCAGAGCACGGCCCCACTGTGTTATTCTGCAGGTGAGCCTTCGTATCGACGCCAAAGCCTGTTTCACTGAGGAGTAGGCGGAGGTAACATCCAGTTTTTCTTCCCCCTGTTAGGCGGAGTATAATGCCGGGACAAATGAACTGACATTGAAACCCAAAGACTAGGAAATCATTTTCAACGAAATTATTAGTCAACTCTTTTGATTTATTTGAATGTCTTCAAATATTAACAACACCATGCCACACCATAATCAATAAAGGAAGACCTCTTCCATATACTGTATATCCTGTAAGAGAGAGCTTCTAAGCTTGCATTTGAATATATTGCTCACTCTGTCCTATTGAATAATTGACCATGGATTCCTGCATGAAGAGCAGGTGTACACCCAGGTCATGAGGCTCCCTCTAGACAGCTTGTCTACGCCAGAGCAGCGAGAGCTGGGGAGTAAACAGCCGCTTCAAGGCTGACCCTGTAAACCTCAGGCTGGCTAATGCTAATCGCTGCTGGAGTCTGCTATCGGTAAAGGGCTAGCATCACGATGTGTCGGGTTAAACATCTCACGCCGACAAAGACATGGCCACAAGAGAAAGTTACAGGTGATGAGAGGCACGACTCAAATACAGCTCGTGTTTTTTTTCCCCAACTGAATAAAATAAAAGCAAAAGGTGTTAATACGTTTAGAATTAGTAGAAGTAAGTAAAAAGTTTGAAATCAAACTAATGCCCGGTTTTTGAACTATTTTCGGTTTCAACAAACGGTTTCTGATCAATGGATTCAGCAGACCACCTTGACAAAGTCGGAATAACCAGTCACTATTCATCTATAATGAATACTATACATTAATATTCATCAACGAGACAGATTTGTTCCCCTGGTACTGAGCCTTGATGATTGCTTCACTTCACCTACAGAGGACAAAGAGCCTCCATGACGAACCACGACTCCAATCCACCGAGAAGGAAACAGAGGAGTGAGACTCCCAGGAGCTTCGGTCTCGCCCAGCGACCCTGCCTGCAGCGTGGGCCCGACATCCCCGCTAACACTCAGCCCTAATAAGTCTTCTGGGCCCTGAACACCTCCAGACACGGGAGCCCAGCGAGAGGCTTCCGCTGTCCTCCTCACTCCGGCGAAAACACAAGACGCTCGCTTGTGTGTAATGGTTCATCGGTTGATTCATTGCGTCTTTTATTGTTAGGTTGGCTGGCCGCTCTGATCCGCCCATACCTCACCCCACAAGACGCGGGTCAGTTTTCTTGTTATTGTTTCGTTGCACGGACCGATTGGACCTTTATATAACATCGTTCATATAACCACTTAAAACACTAGTTTATGAGGAGGGCTTTGTGGATTTCATTAGAATCAGTTGATTAAAAGTTCCCCCCCGATCAAAGTCCCTGCGCGTTCCCCAGGCCCAATCTGCGTCTGCCTGGCTAGACAGACAGATTGCTCTGATCAAATTCAAACACGTCGCTAATTATCCTCACGTCCACGCGAGCATGCGTGCCTACACACCCCAGAGGAGCCCCACACCACAGACCGACCCCCCACCCACCACCACCACCCCCTGTGACAGCCGGAACACATCGCATCACTGCACCAACCCAAAAGACTTTCCTAAGCAGCGTTCGATACGCCGCGTTGATTAACCATGCATGATTCACACGCCGCTGCTCAAACCCTCCACGTTCGAGGAGTTCTGATTGACTGACTGACATGAGCCGGAGCCGGAGCCGGACCTCAGCGTCCTGCAGCACTGGCAGGATCCAAACGCTCACCCCCCAGGTGGAAGTGCTGATCCACGGGCAGACCTGGCGCTCAGCCGCTCCCCCAGTGCCGTCTCAACCTCCCACAGTGACCTCTTCACGCTGCATTGAGCCTGTGCGATCATGCAGTCTGAGGATTTATTTTTTTATTTTTTACTTTGTAAGACACTTGTATCCCGGGTCTGAGTGAGCGATGAGCGATGCTATGGATATCCGCCCCCCCCCCCCAGAGTCTTTCCAACGAGTCAGAGTCAGAGCCGAAGGAGTGTGTGGTTCACATCACACACACACACACACACACACACACACACACACACACACACACACACACACACACACACACACACACACACACACACACACACACACACACACACACACACACACACACACACTCTATTAGACTGCACCTCTCCACACTCTATTTCCATCCAAATGATGATGGCCGACCATCCTTACCCGCGGTTGCTTCAGGGGCCAGGAGAAGGAAATGACCATGCACTGAAAAATGTTGAAATGAGATATGAGCCTTTTCTCTAAACATAACTTTTGCTGAGGTTGATATGTTTCAGGAAAAATTGTAGATTGCCCTTTGTCAACGTAGGAAAGGTAATATTCGTTCAAGGAAAAGCAAACATTAGAAATACTCGTGTTGAAAAATCCATAATTCATTCTGGAAGAACAGTCTTCTTACGTTTCATAAAGAAAAAAGCCATAATGAAAGGAACGGATTCTGGGATTGCGCGCACGTATTGAATAAAGCCGAGCGGTGTTTTGATCTCCTCACTACAGCTCGTTTTACCCTCCCTACAATGACCTCGCAGGGATCAGGTTAAAATCAATATCCAACTGTTCACTATTGAGGTCCCTTCTACGGACCAACACAGGCCCGTCGTGGTTGAGTCATTACTAAATCAGTAGAAACTGATCCGGACATTGAAGATGAGATACGTTGTGCTTTCACAACGTTGGCACACCGAATGGATCGCCTTTTGACTTTGATAGAGATTCACGATGGCTCCCCAACGCCCTGAGTGTGCAAACACTTGACGGTGAAACCGTCTAACTCTCACACATGTCTTAGCCCTCATTTGCACCAAATCAGGCGTTGCGGCGATTACCGCAAACTATGGCGTCTAAGTGGGAGTGTCAGTTCCTGGCCCGTTTCTGTGAAGTAACGTTGTGAACTTAAACCACTCGGGTGGTTTAAGTTCAGTTCTGGAAAAGGACGGAGGTGACCGGTCTCTCTTCCGTCTTCAGAGTTGATCGTAAACAGTCATAAGCCACAATGCTAATGTTACGTGGTAGGCGAGGTTCGGCTTCCCGTGGGTGTCTGCCGGTCTAGATAGTTTATTCAGTTTCAATTCTTTCACAGCCCCATGCGGACTTCCACCGTTGCAGCTTAAACGCATTACCCCCCATTCAAAAGAATGGTTGAACCGGGCTGTTCGCCCGCAACGCCTGATCCTGTGCTAACCAGCCCTTAAAAGGGACACTCTGGAAGATAGGATGTGTCGATCCCAGGAGGGATTCGTACTGGATCAGCGTCCTCAACCTCCTCATCACCCACAGCCTCCACGGCCTCACACATAACAAACACTGGGATTTGCTTCCTCTACGGGATTATGACATAACAGCTCAGCAGACAGCAGTGTTGAGAGGTGAGCGTTTGGATGATGTTTCACTGCTTTTTCAACAGAATAGCGATTTGTCCCGTTTATTTGAATGCAGGGCTGGTTTGGTGTTACAATGGATGGTTTTCATGGTGCAGCAGAAGACGAATACTGATAAAATAAGACTTCTCTCCTCCCTTTTCTCTATAAGCCCTCTGTCCCCCGTTTTCTCTTTGCACCATCTTAAGGTTGCGCCGTCTATTTAGATTTGTATCGATCTTGACACACTTATTGATCGCATGACGTAACACAGCAGCACACGCCCCATGCGCGCCGTGTAACGGGAGACCTCTGCGTTTCTGTGTGCGTGCGTACGTGTTTGTGTGCGTTTGTGGCTTCAAATCTCCGCCAAGGACCGCTAATTGTCTCTGCAGCGTCTTCCCACCTCGTTCCCCTGTTCAAAACGTCCCAGCCAGCCTCTCTGGGAGCCTGCTTACTTGAGGAAGGAAGGAAATAGCCTACTAAAGAGGCCTGGCCCACAGCCGCGGTTCAGGCTAATAAACTCGTTGTCCCAGAAAGCCAGCCAGGGGACCACGTCCAAGGGCTGCCTCTATCAGGCCAATTTAACGTTTTAAAGTCTTTCGCCCTGAGGATCCATTAACTCCACATATCAAACTCCTTGGCCAAAAATAGACATTGTGGGGTCGGTGAAATCATGCAGTCCAACACAAATGCAAATGAGTAGAACAAATACCCAACCGAACCACTCGGTACCACAGCACGGTCTGAACGCACACGCACACACGCGCACACACACACACACACACACACACACACACACACACACACACACACACACACACACACACACACACACACACCACACACACACACACACACACACACACACACACACACACACACACACACACACGTAACAAACTGCCTCTTTAGCCTTGTTTCTAGTGGTCCAGAAGAAAACAAGGAACAAGCACATAACGGTCAAAGGATGGTTGTTCCTTTGGGGAGGGGGGCGGGGGGGGGGGGGCGGGGGGGGGGGGGACTACGACTCACCTCTGAGCGCAGGGAGGAGCGAGCGATCCTTCCTGTCGTCACATTTGTTGCACTCGCTGAAGTAGAGCAGCAGGAAGACGTCCACCAGCACCCACACCAGAGAGGTGGTGAGAACCACCTTGCAGTACACAAACCGCCGCATCGCAGCACCGGGACGGACGGACGGACGGACGGACGGACAGACAGACGGCGGACGGACGGACCGAGGGGCCGACGGCCGGAGGGACAGGGCGAGGGGGGGGAGTAGGTGGTTTAAGTGTTCAGAAGTGAGCCGCCTGCTGCTGCTGCTGCTGCTGCTGCTGCTGCTGCTGCCGGTGGCGCTGGCTGGCTGGGAGGTCAGGGCGGGCCGACAGGGGCAGGTTTGAAGACAGCTGGAGAGCACACATCATCCCACTGTGGAGCAGAGGAGGGGAGGGGAGGGGAAGGAGGTAGAAGGAGAGGCGTCAGGATGGCCTTGTGCCCTCTCAGGCAGTATTAGCGGCGACCACCAGAGGAGCGTCTCTGTAGAATGGGTGGCGAGGTCAAGAAGCTAACGGGAGCACAGGAAAAAGAGCCCGGGTGAGGGGAAAAGATGGAGCATACAAGTTCAACGTGTTTTGAGATGAAAGAGACATTTTTAAAAAAGGATCCCGTGGCGGGGATGGACAAGGCAACGAGGTGTACTCGCGTGGCACCTCTCTTGTTTTTGCCCGTTTCTCTTGTGTTTTTGTGGACTCCCCAAGATCTTTGTCCATCCAATGCATTTCATTCATCTGCACAGCCACCCACCCCCCGCACCCCCCCACGCCACTGAAAGGATAAGTGACGGCAAATGATGCTGTTGAGCTTTCATCGGTGACCAGGTCTTGGCAGATAGCTTTCAGCCCCCCCCAACATTGTGTTTAGGGAAAACAGAAATGACATGGGCATGAAATGCACACTCTAATGAAAATGTAAATTGTTGAGTATCAGAATTACTTTCCAAGCACTATGCGCATAGCCATGCAACACATGAAAGAAAGCAATCTGGACCCCATTCAGGACCCCATAAGATCTGAGTACCTGGCCTCAGACTGCAGGATACACACACATTGCGAGATAGGCTATAATTTGAATTTGAATTTCCCCTGTGGATCAATAAAGTATTCATCTATCCATCTATAACACCACAATATAGTCTAGAGTATTGACAAAAATATGTATTTTGAGGCCAAGGGTTTTTGAAAGGAAGTTATGAAAATAAATAAAGTCTCTGGATGTTAACATTTTCGAAAGCAGGGTTTGTGTTTGTGAACATCTTGTAAACGCACACCTTTATGTTTCCTTAGAAAAGTCGACAACATGTCCTTGCTTTCGGTACCCATGAAGACAACGCCTTCAGAATCCATTACAGACAAGGTGACAATCCCATTCCCTTATCATACCCGTCCCTCAGTCTAGAACCGGCTGACAGCACTCCTCTCTCTCACACACACGCACGCACGCACGCACGCACGCACGCACGCACGCACGCACGCACGCACGCACGCACGCACGCACGCACGCACGCAAGCACGCACACGCACGCACACACACCCCGATCTTCTGTGCTTTCTTACGCCTGCACCGTCTATCCCCGGTACTGACACTCAGCCCTGGGCTAGACTGTTATCTCATTTGAACAACAAGGCTACGGGAGCCCAGCTGCATCACACGCGTTTGATCCCAGTGCATCTGATAATCAGGACCCCAACACAACAAGCTTCCTCCGGCTGCTCCAGACAGGCCGCGGACGGACACCTTTGACGGGCCTCACAGCCGCTCAGCGAGAGATAAGCAATCAGCGCAGTCCAATCAACACAGGTGGAGGCTGCGGACTGCGTTGATTGGACGCCATCCCAGGTTCTGATGAGGCGTTTAGATAAGTGTTTGTGGGCTCGTCTATAAAAAAAAAAAAGGTTGCTTTGACGATGAGATGAAAATCAAACCTGAAGGTAGTATCGTAACATGCAGAGGAGTACTGAGTTGAGGTTAGTAGGGCCATAACTGTACATGTTAAGACTACCATATCTGTCTACTATCATCTGTCTGTCTGGTTGTCCATGTACCCGTCTTATGAAAATCTGTCTAGCTGTTTATACTGTGCAAGTCTGTCTATTTGTCTATGTACCTGTCTGTCTATGTTCTGTGAAAGTCTGCCTGGCTATATGGTACCTGTCTATATACCGTGCGACTCTTGTCTATTTGTCTATGTTGATATCTGTCTATGTACTGTGAGAGTCTGAGTCTGTCTGGCTCTATACCTGTTCATCTACTGAGCAAGTAACAGCTGACCACCGCACCCGTTGACAGGGGAACCAGACTCTCTGTCTTCAATGTCTTCCGATGGTTACTCCTGGGCTAATGAGTCCGTTAAAGCCGCTCTCTCGATAGGAATGATGAGCTTGTGTTTTTCGAAATAGCCCATCCTCCAACTGACGGACAATTCTGCACGCCACCAGAATCAACACGCACGGAAATCAATACAACTGCCCCCAGATTATGGATGAATGTTGGAGCAAAATACCAAAAAAAATGGCCTTGTCTCTCTGTGGTTTGTTTCATTTCGTTTTCCCGCAGATCACATCGAAATGTATATTCCTGGGTCGATCTACTACTACTGTGGTCTGACCACGAGGCCATCGACCAATCCGCAGGCAGCTCCCAGCTCCCGCAGTCTCTCATCGGCAGTCTGGCTCATTATTCAGAGCGGATAAATATATTTCCCATCTGCCGGCCAGTGCACTAACACAAGGTCCCTACATCCATTACTAACCACATGTCGCCCCCCCCACACACACACACACACAACACACACACACACACACACACAGCACACCCACCACACACACACACACACACACACACACACACACACACACACACACACACACACACACACACACACACACACACACACACACACGTGGCCTCAGAAACCTGCATCTATGAACAGCGTCTCCGAGCGATCTGGTTGGCAGCCTCTTTGGCAGACGGATGTAAAAGGGTTCGGGTTCGCCTTGACTTGGGTTATTATTAATAACGTGGCTTTGTGATCGGGGGTGGATTTAAATAACCTTGAGTGACAGTCCTAGACTAGCTCGGTGTACCTGCTGCACCCACTGGTCAAATAGGTTGTAGGCAAGGACCACCCTGGAGACTTACACTACTTGGATGAAGGGTTTGTTTTTCAAACGAGTTGCACACACCTTCACCTACACACGTGCGCACACACACACACACACACACACACACACACACACACACACACACACACACACACACACACACACATTCACTTATTCATACGCATTGCCTTATACACTCACACATTAACTTTTACACACATTCACTGATACACACATATTCACTTACACACCTTCACGCATACACACACATACATTCCCTTATGCACGCATATATTCACTTACACACCTTCACATGTACAAACACACCCACCCACACCCACACCCACACCCACACCCACACCCACACACATGACCTTATCCTGCCACATCCACCTATGGGACATGTTGTGTTGTTTTATATCTCTCGTGTAACCCAGAGCAGGCGGTGAGAATAAGAAAGCAACCCAGGGCTGATCAGCTTAACCTCTTCACTACCTGCCTGTCTTAATCGCTCGGCCGACATGCGGGGAACGGGACATGATCCGGATAAGTTAGGTTATGCTAAGCTATTCTTCTCTGACAGTACGTTACTCTTTAAGGTACGAGATACGCAAGGCAATCAACGATGTCACTCAATCCAATTATTAATGTCCATCGAGTAGGCCTCGCTTTTACAAAACTTAAGGGTCCACTGGAAGTAGGACGATTGTGCTGTGCACATTAACAATTAACACATTTGTTTCGTGAGAGAAAAACGGTTCTTAGACTTTGACTGTTAACCTGAAATATTACGGTTCATGTGCTGTCCCTCCTGCTCATCATGGATTAAAACCAAATGGTAATGTTAACAACCAACATTAATGCAGATCCCAGATTGCCACAATAATTCATGCAGATACATGTATAAACACTTCAAATGAACGATGATATACTTACAGAAATTATAGACGCAGTTCAGACATGGACCCATTCCAGCCTTGCTTGCCAGCAACGTGTTGAATAGTGATAAGAGACATTACCCAAGAAGACACATTACGTGCGAATTAAACGCATCAGATAGTCCTGCAGGCGGGTCTTTATTTCAAGTGCACTCCCTGCAGCCCATTTTTAAACACCGAGCGATCCACAATCAATAAGACGGCAGCGGTCCCGTTACAGCGTCCATAATGCCATTGCCCACCGTTATTAGACGACTCAATTAAATTGCTGCCTAGTTGTTATGCAGTCTCTCTCCCGTCACGCAAACCTACACGTCCTGCTGAGTTTCGGATGCCGCTTCATCTTTTCATTTAGGCCCAATTGATATGCAGCAAAAACATGTCTATGTGTGCACCACCTGTCCTCCGACAGAATATGATGTGTTACAGCCAGACGGCCAGACAGCAGACGCGCGGTACTCCTCTTTAGCGCAATCTAACATCTGCACAACCTACAACCTCTAGGCTGGGAGAGTATCCTGAATTGTAGCGTTATCCCGGTCTCCCGCAACGCAATATCCGGTATCCCGGTGTCCTATGAGCTGTGTACGCGCTGTCAACAGTCCCCGGAGCTAGAAGAATAAAAACATGGCAAGATGAAGGTCAACGAAAAGGAGAATAAAATATGTGTTTTAACGACAAATAAACAAAAGTAATATCCGTAACATTTGACGGAAACAAATAGTTGTCGATCAGAAGTCCCTCCCTCTCTTCCTCATCTCTCACCGCTGAACCCCTATGGCTAAACCAGTGTAGATGAGAGAACCCGCCCTCTCTCTCGCCAATAACGCTCATACTGAGCATCCCCGTTCCAGGCGAGATGAGAACGCCAGAGAACGAGGTTAGCGCAACCTACAACCCGTGTCTCCGTGTGCTGGTTTGTGATTGGTCAGAAGCCGCGTCGATCAGGAGATCCTCTCCATGTGTGTCGTCATTGGTCTCTGGTAAATGGAGGCATTTGTCCCGCAGCTGCTCAATGCAGCACTACGTTCAACTACGATGGGTCAATGTAAAAAAATAATGCATTTTGGTTTGTTTGTGTTTTCGTTGGGATACGGGTGATTAATCTATTCGTGGAGGAAATGCAAAGAGAGAGAGAGAGTGTGTGTGTGTGTGTGTGTGTGTGTGTGTGTGTGTGTGTGTGTGTGGGTTGTGTGTGTGTGTGTGTGTGTGTGTGTGTGTGTGGTGTGTGTGTGTGTGTGGTTGTGTGTGTGTGTGTGTGTGTGTGTGCGTTGCGTGCGTGCGTGCGTGCGTGCGTTGCGTGTGTGTGTGTGTGTGTGGTGTGTGAGAGAGAGGGAATATACATATATATATATCATAAAAAAATAATATGTCACCTCAGTATGGATGACTTTCTTTAGCAGTATACCTTTCAGAACGTAATGTTCTGAACAGATAGCTCTACTGCCGACAGGCGTGGCTGAGGAATGAATCTATACCTGTGTGTGTGTGTGTGTGTGTGTGTGTGTGTGTGTGTGTGTGTGTGTGTGTGTGTGTGTGTGTGTGTGTGTGTGTGTGTGTGTGTGTGTGTGTGTGTGTGTGTGTGTGTGTGTGTGTGTGTGTGTGTGTGTGTGTGTGTGTGTAAGGCAGACCTGTCCGTATGAGACGTAACAGTCTACAATCACACGTCTGCTGCTTCACAATACGAGCCACCTACAGCCACAGTAAATATGTATTGGTATGCGGTGGGATGCCGCCACCTAGGGGTCGAAAACATATGACATGTGATATAGACCTGCACTACCTAAGTGCTCATATAACAGTATATAACCTGGCACTTTGCATTTAGTGACATTATATGCAGCCGCTTTAAAATAAATAGTCAATTCATATTCAGGTAAGTTTTAACTATTAGACTGTATAAAGGTAAACTGTAATAAAATGACAGACAGACAGACAGACAAACAGATAGACAGACAGACAGGTATGTGTGATATGGTGAAATGTGATGTCCATATGACGGTCTTTTGGGGGCGCTGTTGCTGTGCGATCCGTCCCTCCCAGCCCGGTGGGTCGGTCCGCCCTCCCCAGGTACAGCAGGCTATAAGAACCGCGGGTCGCTCTTCCCATTCAGCACTGAAACCAGCCACGGGTTACACGAGACATCTAGTGGTCCGACGCCAAAGCAAACCCATCAACCACAGAAGACCCCTCACCCAAAAAGAAAGTCTACCTGGCAACTTCTGCAACTCAACTCAATCCTTGTCCTCTGTGTGTGTTGGGCTCCTTCCCTCGATCGTCTCTTTATTAAAATCACAGTTTAGTTTGGTGTTGGGAGTGTTTCCCCTGGATTTCCCCCCCTGTTCTTCCCTCCTCTGACATCCCCAACTTCTGAAGCGGCGATGAATTCGACCGGATTCAACCAGACTGACCTGGGCGGGTTGTTCAACAAGACGGAGGACTTCTTCTGCTGCAACTTTTCCTCGGTGGTGACGGACCACGGCCTGGTGTCCACCGCGCCGGACGAGAGGAGCCTCTTCATCATGAGGGTGGTGCAGATCGCCGTCATGTGCGTGCTGTCCCTCACCGTGGTCTTCGGGATCTTCTTCCTGGGATGTAACCTGCTCATCAAGTCCGAGGGGATGATCAACTTCCTGGTGACGGACCGGAGACCCTCCAAAGAGGTGGAAGCGGTCATTGTGGGAGCGTACTGAGGGGGACTCTGGAGGGTCTCAGGGGGGGGTCATGAAACTTTAATGGCGCAGTGACTGGTGGTGACTGATGGCGCCAATTACTGAGAACAGTGGATGTTCAGACAGACGGACGTCTCTGGATTTATTTAAGAACTTCAGACGTGAAACGGTCACGTTATGATTTGAATCCGCTGGTGACTTGAGGTAAAGGTATTAAAAGTGAGGCTAAACGGTAGCGCCATAGCGCACCCTAAGGCAGTTTTTTTGTAATCTAAGTATTCACAATCGCTGTGATGTATTTGAAGCAGTAGTTGAGGGGGGATGTTTTTCACGAAATTGCACAGGCGATGGAGAATGAATGTGTTGCATGTGTGTCTATGATTTGCATACCAAATGCAGAATTTTAATCAATGTATGCGCTGTAATCACATTCCTAATGAAAACGAACCGCTCAGTCAATTAAGATAGCCGTGTCTCTCTCTGCTGTACATTCTTACTTTAATTAAAGCATTTTTGTCAAAATTAACCTACTCTGTTTATCCATCTACTAATTACGATTACGAAATTGTACTCCCGGTTTTTTTCAAAGCACATTTCGAGTATATTCTAATTAGTCACACTTTTAAATTTCCAAAACATTAATTGCCACTCTAGAGATTCGCCCTGTTCTCATCCAATTAGGCCCGTTGCTCTGTTCCCATCTCAATTAGCATGCATTTTGTTGACGAGAATTATCCGGTTTAAAATATCAGCCAGGATTCATCCAGTATGTAATACTGTTGTAATCCATCGGGTCATACAAAGGGAGAAACTTCATCTCTTTTAATGCTGGTATAGAACTGGGAATAAACCCCCCACGACACCAATCTTTTTTTGTTTCTCACCCTTGCCCTGAAATGTTTTTTTTTTATATATATAGGGGCCTACCTTTCATTTCTGGCTTTGGATTTGTCTTCATATAGGCTATGAATCCCCTATCTCACAGTTGCGGTTCATATTCTCCTCTCTCTTGTGTTTCTGCTGTGGCTCACACTGCCTCCCGGGGTGATGACGGAAGCTTCAAATGACTTCCTAACCCGGGAGGATATAACGATTGCCCGATATATTCCTGTCTAACACGGGCCCACCTGTGCACGGAAAATAACACCATCGAGCCACTCAATTTAAAATATAGAAATATCCTGCACATACCTACCCCCAAAACAGCCTCCTGACAATTTCACAAATTATTTTCCATCCCTCCTCACTGTGTTCGGTGTTCGAGGGACAGATCAATGTGTTCTGTTTCCCAGAGCATCGTAAACATAGGCTGTTTCAGTCTGCTAATTAAAGTGTGGTGGGCTGTGATTGATGCCAAGCCCATTGCCTCGACTATACTGATTACCTCAGCCTTGTATTCATAGTCATCAATTCAATTGAATGGATAGAATGCTGTCCCCAAAAATTGCCTTCTTGAGTACCTAGGTGTAACCAGATAATTTAAAACGTAGTCTCTCTCTCTCTCTCTCTTTTAAATGTCCCCCCTGCGTGTATTCTGCAGAGTGAAGGGTTAACAACAGCACATTGTGTTTTAAGATGCATGATTGCAGCAGTATGTGGCGATCATTGAATTAAAGCCATGCTGTGTTCAAAATATGTAATGAAACAATATGTTTATTGACGGACATTAAATCATGTAACATACTTTTTCAATTTTTTCATTTCTTGCCTCTGTGACTGATAAGGTAAAAGAGGGTTCTTTTATATCTTTTTTATTCTCGCAATTCTCATGACACTGAAAACACAGCCGAGCCCGGGAAAAACGACAAATCGGACTTGCAGTGATTTATTTGTTTTTGTTCAAGCATAGAGACCCAAGGCTCCATAATTATTATCTCCAATATTCTCGCTCATGTATTGCCAACCACTTCAGATAGTAAATAGTCCTTGAGGTAGTAATTCAATTTATTGAAGAAATTGGCATTAGACGAGTTTGGCATTAGCATGTGCATTGGAGTTGTATTCATGCTTGATGCAAGAGGAAATATGCACTGAAAACCACCTTCATCAACAGACATAATCACAACATTGTTGCCCTGTAAAGATGGCTAAAATGACTCTGGGTTATTATCTCACAGTATCCAGACTTTCTTCCTTGACATTAACACATAGTACTGGAACAGAACACAGGGGAAATGTCTTGACACTTAATATCTAACACGGAAAAATCTTCCTTTTGCCACCGTACCCTTGAAAATGTGTTTTATTGTGTCTGATGCACAATTATTCACTCTGGAAATGTCAGCATTTGAATCATTTAAGGGTCTCTAGTCACCGGTTGAAAACACTTAGAGGAAAATCCTTTCATTAACTGTGTGTGTGTGTGTGTGTGTGTGTGTGTGTGTGTGTGTGTGTGTGTGTGTGTGTGTGTGTGTGTGTGTGTGTGTGTGTGTGTGTGTGTGTGTGTGTGTGTGTGTGTGTGTGTGTGTGTGTGTGTGTGTGTGTACACATGCCTGTGTGTCATGGCTGTCTGGGTATGTGTGTGTGTGTGGTGTGTGTATTTGTGTGAGATAGCGCGCCCGTGGGTGCATGCTTGCATGTGTGTGTCTGTGTGTCTGTGTGTGCGTGTGCGTGTGTGTGTGCGTGTGTATGTGTGTGTGTGCGCGCGCGTGTGTGTGTGTGTGTGTGTGTGTGTGTGTGTGTTGTGTGTGTGGTGTGTGTGTGTGTGTGTGTGTGTGTGTGTGTGTGTGTGTGTGTTTGTGTGTGAATGTGAACTGTATGAACCAGTTCCTTGACAGACAGCTGGCAGCACCGTCTCTCTCCTGCCTTACTCGGAGCCAGAGTCTCTGGGGAGATAGTCCTCCGATCTGTCCCTGGGACCTCCACTGTCTGCCGCCCTCAGCCAAGGGGCCGGCCAACCATCTCCTCACGTGTTTGTGCTGTGAATGTAATCATACCGCTCCAAATATAATACCACAAACCCAATAGAATTCTTCCCACCAGGCCTGGGCCAAATCCTCAAAACAATCAAACGTGTGTTTTTCATTTGATGCTATTTTCCCGATCGTGACGTCGCAGTATCAACGCACGGTATCGCTGCACACACAGATTTCGAATCCAACCCAGTTTGAACCGGACAGGTAACCACACACGGCAAATGGATAGCCTGCGTATGACGTATTTGTCTGTTTGACCACACACACACACACACACACACACACACACACACACACACACACACACACACACACACACACACACACACACACACACACACACACACACACACACACACACACACACACACACACACACACACACAGGTCAAAGGACCAGCGAGTGACTGGGCTGGCTGCTACGTGAGAGCTGAGCTCCACAGACATCCGCGGGGTGTTGATTATGGACTGAAAGTGGCCCAGGGGTCCCGGCCGTCTCTCGTGTGATTGGCTGCCTGAGAGGGGCCTAGTCGATGGGACTGGATGGAGCCTGAAAGCTTCAAATAGCGGCATGGCTGCCTCACACAATCACCGCCGCTTTCATGTGCCTGTTAACTCTTCCCCCGTCGCACCCAGAGGAAATAAAACAATGAAACGCAGAGGTGCCCCACGTGAAATAATCCCGCTGGAGGGAATTGTGGTAAAGAGACGATGTGTCTGATGCATTTGTGTTCGTGTTGAGTCCATTCCAGGCCAGAGCTTGACGTGGCTATATATATACGCGAGTGCTTGTGTGTGTGGATTCATGAGGGATGGGGAGCGAGGAGATGGCACACCGCGTCGTGGACATAAAGTTTCATGAAAGATTCAAACCTTCCCTGAAATAAACAGGGACTAGCATCGTTCTATGACAACCTCCGTAATCACGGAGTTCCAGCTGTGACGATCAGTCAACTGGTTTGAGGGGAGTGATTCCATCACGGCGGCTCAGCTGCCTGCTACTGGGCCTGCATGAGTCACGCAGCTCTGACGCTGTCCATATCACACTTGTTCACCCCAGTGTAATCCATTGTGTGTGTCTGTGTGTGTGCGTGCGTGTGTGCGCGCGCGCGTGTGTGTGTGTGTGTGTGTGTGTGTGTGTGTGTGTGTGTGTGTGTGTGTGTGTGTGTGTGTGTGTGTGTGTGTGTGTGTGTGTGTGTGTGTGTGTGTGTGTGTGTGTGTGTGTGTGAAGTTCTACTGTCGTCAGGTGTGGCTGTGGGTGTGAACCATGATCTATAACTCTCTGTCCGTGTGTGTGTGTGTGTGCGTTTTTGTGTGTGTGTCTGTGTGTGCGGGGGTGTGGGTGTGTGTTGGTGTGTGTTCGTGTGCAAGTAAAACATTGAGGTTGATAATAAAGGCTATGACGAAAAGAGAAATTATGAATACATGTATGAACAAATATTACTTAATCAATCATGAATCGATAATCAACTTTACATTCAAATCTGGGGAATACTGATCATTGGACCACAGATGACCTATATAACAATGCAGTTATCAATACTGGTCACATCATAATCATCCAAACCAGGAGTACTTTGTTCTTTCATTTTCGTCACATAAATTGAGAAATGATGGTTTGTTGTTTCAACGTAGTGGGGGGGGGGGGGGCCACACTGATAGCGCATTGACTCGAAAATCCATTTGAGTCCTCTAAGAGCCCTGGTGTTTTTATTGACCTCCTCTCTCTCTCTCTCTCTCTCTCTCTCTCTCTCTCTCTCTCTCTCTCTCTCTCTCTCTCTCTCTCTCTCTCTCTCTCTCTCTCTCTCTCTCTCTCTCTCGCTCTCTCTCTGCTCTCTCTCGCTCTCCTCTCTCTCCCCTCTCCCTCTCCCTCTCCCTCTCGCTCTCTCTCTCTCTCTCTTCCCTCTTCCTCTCTCTTCTCTCCCCTCCCTCCCTCCTCTCCTCTCTCCCTCCCTCCTCTCTCTCTCTCTCTCTCTCTCTTCTCTCTCTCTCTCTCTCTCTCTCTCTCTCTCTCTCTCTTCTCTCTCTCTCTCTCTCTCTCTCTCTCTCTCTCTCTTCTCTCTCTCTCTCTCTCTCTCTCTCCCTCTCTATCTCCACCAGCTACATCTGCCTCATCACAGCCTCATCTCACAAACTATAGCCATTACTTTGCCTTCCTGCATACACCACTGCTGCCAAAGTAATAGCTTTTTTTCCCAGAAAGCCCTTTTCTCCCTAGACCCCCCCCCCCCCCCCCCCCCCGCGTCTCCCCTGTTTCACCCCACATCAGTAAGGTCTGGGCTTTCAAGTGAGGCTGTTTTCTGCAGATCTGAAGGTACATTATGTACGACACATACTTTATACACTATAAATACATTTTCAAGTGTATAATGGATATTTTATATTTCAATAGAAGCAGTTTTCTGCAGATCTCAGGGTACTTTACATACATTGCAAACAATGCATACATTTTATACGTGATATATGTTGTATTAATTATTTATGTAAGTTATTCCCCTTAAATACCGTGTGTACATTCCAACAGAAAGCTTTACAATTTTAGGAGTGAGGAACGATGACTTTGCATCTAAAAACCTTAAAATAAACAATTTCCTTGATCGATTTTTTGCTCGTCTTGGTGATGTTTATTAGTACAGCTACGCGTGTTTCATTGAATTACACCAGGTTAAATAAACCCATTAGCACCGGACATCTCTCTCTCCTTGATTTAAAGAGCTTGCAACCTACACTGATCTGTAGTTAATATAAAGGCTGAACATGAACTCTCTAATGCGCCACGCTTTAGTGGTCACTTTTTGAGACCCCTCTTCTCTTCTACATTCCCCTTTATAAGTGTGTGTGTGTGTGTGTGTGTGTGTGTGTGTGTGTGTGTGTGTGTGTGTGTGTGTGTGTGTGTGTGTTGGTGTGTGTGCGTGCGTGTGTGCGTGCTGTGTTTGTGTGCGTGCGTGTCGTGCGTGTGTGTGTGTGTGTGTGTGCGTGCGTGTTGCGTGTGTGTGTGTGTGGTCGTGTGTGTGCGTGTGTGTGTGTGTGTGTGTGTGTGTGTGTGTGTGTGCTGTGTGTGTGTGTGTGTGTGTGTGTGTGTGTGTGTGTGTCTGTGTGTGTGTGTGTGTGTGTGTGTGTGTGTGTGTGTGTGTGTGTGTGTGTGTGTGTGTGTGTGTGTGTGTGTGGATAAGCATCAATTATAGACAATTAGTGTGTATGGCGGAGGTCCCTAATCAAACAGCAATGGGTGTTTAATAGAGATATGAATTATTTAGTATACTACCCTGGCATCAGCAGTGGTGTCGTTGTTTTGTTTGTGTCCTGCGTCATGTATATTTAATCTGTGCCGTTATACTTTGTTGGCGTAATATACACACACAAACACAAACACACGCACACACAAACACACACACACACACACACACACACACACACACACACACACACACACACACACACACACACACACACACACACACACACACACACACACACACACACGCACACACACACACACACTGCAGATGTATGGGCCCTACCTGGACGATAAGCCATGAACACACCTTCTCACTGAAAGGACAAAGACCTACCAGTACAATACTACATTAACACACATTAACACCAAAAGGACAGCCATAAAACAAACTAAAACACGTAATGGGTCAGCTGATGATGAAACGGTTTTTCCGGCACCTGCCTGGAAGTAACCTTTGATCCTCTTTGTTCCACTGTGTTCTTTTTATTGGCCGAGGGGCTCTCATCCACAGTGATAGTTACCTAAAACCCCCCAAGCGACCAGCGGTACTCCTTCTGCAGCCGTCTCACCAGCAGAACTTCTTTCTCATACAGTGTCACTGAAGGCGTCTCACCACTGACCCTATGACTGCAGTGTGTCAGAAGAGGCAGATTTTTCAAAACGGGCTTGTAACGGCTAATCACACTGCCACCTGGTGGTATAATATGTCACCTTTGACCCGTTCCCGGGCTCCAGTGTTGACCCGTCCCCGGGACTCCAGTGTGCTGACCCACCCCTCTGTCTGCAGTAGTGACCCATCCCTCTGACTCCAGTCTACTGCAGCCAGTGTTTTTCATCAGCGAGCTGCTTCAAAGGTCTCCTTCCGAGCCGCGGAGCCTGAGGCTCTGTGTGTGTCGCTCGGGGACCGCCGGTCTCACCAGGCAGCCTCGCCGAGGCCCTCCAGGGCTCCGCCCGGAGGAGGCGGGTGGGCCGCGCCAGGCACCGCGATACCGTGGCAACCGAGGAGGAGGGGGAGGAGGAGGAGGAGGAGGAGGAGGAGTTGGTGCACGCTAGTCCTACGCTAGCTCCCATACGTCGTACCCACCACCGTCGTTGTATTTGGCACCCTTCCCTCGGCCGGTAGCAGGGTGAGCGACGGCAGGCACTGTGGTACCGTGGCAACCAAGGAGGAGGAGGAGGGTGAGGAGGAGGAGGAGGAGGAGGAGGAGGAGGAGGAGGAGGAGGAGGAGGAGGAGGAGAAAAAATCACCTACGTCACCACATCACCTTTTTTTCTCACCCTGTTTTCGCTCGACCCCACTGTCCTCCCCACCCCCTTAAGACTACCGACGGAGACGATTTAGTATTCAAGGTTTTCAGACCTTGAGCAAGTGTACGACCACAAACAAAACCCAGGGTTACACAGCCAGGCAGGTGTTTTTAACCATCTGGGGCTGAGGGACGTCAGAGTCAAAAATCCCAAGTGTTGCATGACTGCGTGAGCCTCACAGAACAACTAGAGACAGAGCAGCTTTGGGGATCACAGCACAATAACTAGAATGAGAGCCATGACACACAAGATGTATATGTGGGGTGACAGGTGCTCAGGGGGGGGGGGGGGGGGTGGAAGCGGGTGGACTGGTTGCTAGTTTGACCCCGGCTCCTGTCAAGGTGTCCCCGAGCAAGACACCTAATCCTTACATAACCCTGCGCCCCGACGAGTTGGCTGTCGCCTTGTATCGTTGACGCCGTCGTCCGAGCGTGACGGTGTGTATGAATGGGTGACTGTCTTTGGCCACTGGTTAGAAAAGCGCTACATAAACGCCGTCCATTTACCCGTTACGTGATCTTTGTTCGTCACAGCAAACAAGAACTCACGCCATAAAACCCAGCGGTCCCCGCCGCCCGACTCAGAACAAACAAACAAACAAACAACAACTAATCTGATCCCCTGTTCTTATCGTCTCCCGTGATCAGAGCGAGCAGACGAGCTCCTGGCTGAACATAGATGCGCTGATACACTGTGCTCTCTCCTCAGAGCGGGCCGTGGCGATGCGGGGCGACAGATCAGACCCCCCCCTGCCGCATAGCAGTGTCCTAGCCCCCCCTGCGCCGAGCACACGGAGAGCCCCCCTGCCTGTCGACTGCACTCAGTCAAGTGCACCGCCAGCACACAACTTTTGGCGGGAGCGCACGTGCGCGCGTGCGTCGGATGGAGTCGCTTGTGCGAATTTTTTCTCTCGTTATGAGCGCAGCTCCTCACGACAAGCCAACGCAGAGACGCCGACAAACACTTGGTTCCCGTGGGTGCTGGATGAAAGATTTATGGGTTAATGGACGCGTCCTTACATTACACAAACGCCCTTTATGTAATTAGCCTAGTAACACATTTTCCTCCTACTTCCAATATCCGAAATAAAAGCAGGCTGTTTCATTTAACATTATTAAAAACAAACAGTAGGTGTAGGTGTATATTGTTGGGAAGTGTTCGGATATTGTCGGCTGTTTGAAACGGTCGGGTATGATCAGGATACTATCGGATAAAATAAGGACGTTGTTGAAACCAATGCACACGCTAATTGAGAGGTTGAAGGCTGACAGAGATTTGAGCGGGGTTGTGTTGGAGTTCACATGAAGGACGCGGTCTTTGGGAGGAAGGACAGGCCGAGGGAGGCCACGTCGGCTCGAGAGCGGAGGTTTTTTTTTCCTTTTTAAACAACCTGCTGGTGTACATCAGGGGCGTGGGGCCTAATGGCTGCTGCCTGCCTGCTGTCACAGAGCATTGAAGTTTGAGTCTAAGTGCTGCGTCGAGGAACTTCTGGACGGTCATGACTTATTGAGCTGCTGTGGGAATGGATTTTCGTGACACGGGTAGATTGAAATGCTACCAGTGTCACGATAGCGTTCGAGCTGGAGAATGTAAAGAATGTAGATTTTTAAACAATGGCACACAAATTCGAATTGTGGAATGCTCCAAAAACGTTAATTAAAACATATTGTAAGCTAAGATTGCTCCACTCCCATTCCTATGTTGGTGTTTTTAGAGAGCAATTAAGTTTGACTTGAAGATGAAGCATTTCCCTTGTAGAAGGCAGCAGACCTCTGTGACAGACTGAGAGAGGAGATAAGAAGTCACATTGACAGCTTGATCCATCACGAGAGAGAGACGGAGAGACTGAGAGAGGTAGAGAAAGAGGGGAGGAGAGGGGGAGGGAGAGGGAGGGGGAGGGGGAGGGGGAGAGGGATGGAGGGGGAAAAAGGATATAGAGGGAGGAGGGAAGGAACGGGTGAGGGAAAGAGGATAAAGTGAGAGCGACGGAAGGAGGAAGGGAAGGGGAGAGGATACAGAGAGAGAGAAAGAGGGGGAGGGATGGAGAGAGAAGGAGGGGGAGAGGGAGGGAGGGAGGAGGGAGGGAGAGGGGGGAGAGAGAGGGGGAGAGGGAGGGGGGAGAGAGGAGACAGAGCGACTTAGAGAGAGTTGGAGTGAGAGGGAGGGAGAGAGGGAAAGAGGAGACAATGGAAATAGATTGAGAGAGTGTAAGATACACAGTTAGCGAACGAGACAGAGAGAGAGAGAGAGAGAGAGAGAGAGAGAGAGAGAGAGAGAGAGAGAGAGAGAGAGAGAGAGAGAGAGAGAGAGAGAGAGAGAGAGAGAGAGAGAGAGAGAGAGAGAGAGAGAGAGAGAGAGAGAGAGAGAGAGAGAGACGGAGAAATAAAATAATGATAAAGTGGAGATGGAGATCGTTTAAAAACATTGGTTTCGGAAAAAACATTTTCTACTCCCTCAAATGGCACAATACAAACGTAACAGCCCATCACAAACAAACATTATTACAAACACTATTCGACGACTTCACACGTTTTCTGAAAAGAGTTCCAACAGGTGATATACCGACAATCCCTGTCATGTCATCATCACCTTCCTTTCCGAACCTTCTACATTACAAAATAACAAGGCACAAACTAGGATGGCTTAACCAATCAGCTGGACTCAGAGACAGTCCGCAACCTGAGTTCCCGTTATGTGTTGGGTGACACCTCTCCTCGCCTGTTCTCGGTCCTCTATAATGGAGGCATTACCAGTGCAGCTGTGTCCACATAGTGAGGCTATATGCAGTGCATGCGTGTGTCCGTATGTGCGTGTCAGCGTGCGTGTCAGTATGCGTGTCTCTGTGTGTGAGTCTGCGTGAGTGCTGTGTGTGTGTGTGTGTGTGTGCGTGTCATTGTGCATGTGCATGTGTGTGTGTGTGTGTGTGTGTGTGTGTGTGTGTGTGTGTGTGTGTGTGTGTGTGTGTGTGTGTGTGTGTGTGTGTGTGTGTGTGTGTGTGTGTGTGTGTGTGTGTGTGTGTGTGAGAGAGGTCCCACCTTGCCGTGCTGCAGCTGTCTGGGTGGATCAGCATCGGGCTCTCACTGCAGGAGTTTCTCTCTAAAGACCTCTGCTGTTCTCTCGTCCTCGCTGCTTATTCTTGCAAATGAAAGGTCACCTGCGTCACATGACCAATAAGCTCCCGCCGGCGGCCCTTAGTGTGCGGCTCCGGCTTTCCTTAGGAAAGCCAGCTAATTGGACCCTACGTCGGAGAAGCTCGGGGCCAATACCCTAAGTTGTAAAAAGGTTGAAAGAAAGAATTTGTATTTGTATTCTGAAGTGCTGCGCTGCATTAGAATAGGCTTGAGTAAGAGGGTTAACATTTATGTTCTAAAAAGCTCTCTCTTTTTTGGTTCACTCTCTTCCTCGTTCATCACCCTGTAATCTCTTTATCCCGAGTAGAGGAACTGTTGGCGCTCCCGGAATCTAATTTAGCCTCACGTTCAGCTACCATAAATAAGATATGAATATTTATGGTAGGTGTCAACAGGCTTCAGGCATTGGAAAAAAAAAATCATGAATTTAATTGTGGCTTAGAATATTTAAAATAAAATTATCCCAGCTGTCATTTTGTAAATCCTATTCAGAGCAACTCTGACCAACAAATATGTACGGTCTCTACTGACAGAACCAGGTTAGTTAAACACGGCTCAATCGTGTCCCCTCTTGGTAATTATCTAACTTTTGTCCAATGAGACTTAGAAGTCCGTTCAACAATGAAGATAGAACCCAAAAAGTACAAGAATCGCGCGGGTACATAAAATTCAACAAATAAGCGAACGGCTTTAGGTGCTACATCACAGAAAAAATAGACATAAAAAAGTCATTTCTCCATGTCTTATTAATAATGTTATTCTTATTGATTCATCCAATCCTCGTTAAAAAATAACAATAGTGGACTCCCATGTAAACACAAAAACAGATTTGCCCGCAGCACAGTGGGCTAAACAGATCTTAGTGATAACAGCAAATAGTTGCCAAGAGGCAGTGTTTGAACAGACGGTCTTCAGACTGTAGCTTGACTGTAGCGAGCGCAAGCTGCCCCGGAGAGGACTAAGGCCCTTCCCCATAGCCAAGTGGGCTAAATCGCCCACGCTAACTCTTGTGGAAGGAAAGAGTACCTGTGTTTAAAGAGGTGATATTATACCACCAGGTGTGAGTGTGATTAGCCGTTACAAGCCGTTTTGAAATTCTGCCCCTAATGACATCACAAGTGGCCGTGTCCACCGAAATGTGTGCTGGATAGAAAAAAGTCTACTAGCCTACCCGGTGGACTGTAGCAAACGTTGCTCTTCTATCCGTCCCTCATCTGGTGGCGTTCTCGTTTTTAAGCTAACAAAGTACTTTTGCCGGCCTCACGGTTACACTGCCCCGTGTAGCCGTGTGTCAGTTACACACGGTCGGGCGTGGCGTGGGCGGAAGGGACACTAAGCGCATCAAACCGCCGGACGGTTCATATGTTGGAGACAGCCGGAGCCAGCACCGACAGACTGCCGCCACCGCAGCTGTGAAGGGACTCTGCTAGCGCGCCGCGGCGGTCATTAATCTCGGACCTGCAGTCGAAGCCCGTCTCCTCTCCAGCTGGCTTGCACCGTCTTCATCGCTCCTGCCGACCCCTGGTGGTGACCCGGTCTCCGCGACTCTACAGAAATGGCCGCCGCCCCCCGGCGACATCTCCTGACCAACGACACCTCTCGCTTCAGCCAAAGGAGCTCGTAACGATTCCTGACACCCAGCGCCTGTCCGTAACACGTCCATCTCAAACCCTGGGAAGTCACAAGAGGATGACTTCCTTACTGGGGCTAAAGCTGCATGCCTTACATGGCCATGGCATCATCCACTACTACTACTATAGCACTTCTACTACAGCAGCTCCCTGATGAATAGACGCAATCATTGGAATATCTTTAAATGGCAAGTGTGAAACATAATTACACCACTGTACACACACACTGTCCCCCAGTTTATGAAACAGCAAATGTTCAGATGAAGCTTTACAAAGTTTAACTGTGGAACCCCGATCAATGTATTCTGACTGAAGCTCACACTT
>OLKM01000542.1:62500-115000 GCA_900291075.1 Melanogrammus aeglefinus | reverse complement strand
TGGATCAGACGCTACACAATGCTATGTACTGTTTTTAAGTGCCAGGATGTACAACATACAATAAGTGTGTAAGAGGGGAGAAAGAGGGGGGAGGAGGAGGGGTGGCGCGGGGGGGGGGGGGGGGGGGGTGGATGCTATGCAGTGTCCAGGCGAACCGATCTAACTTCTAAATATAAATCCCCCTTGCAGCATCCCGGTCTTACAGGAGCAGGACATGGTGAGAAGCAACACGTGGACCAGCGTATGGATCTTAAAGAGGTGCGGGCGGTGAGGTTGGCGTTGGGCCTAATGAGCACGGAGGCGTGCCTGTATTTTCTCAGAAGGATCTGAGCCTGACAAGACACAGCACAGGGTCAGACAAACTGTCACATGACATCAGTCCCATGGGGATGCCACTCGTTACTGGCGGCTTCGACCGAAGGCTTCTGACACGTTGAGATGTGCGTCGCCGTGACGTTGGAGCGTGGGGGGGGCGTCATTATGAAATATTCAGCTAGCCTGCACATCTCTGGGGTTTTCTCTTCATCATGCCCTATCGGTTACTTCTGTCATACTGTTTCTTCCGCTGCTCTCGGAGCTCTAACCTTTACCTCCTTTTTTCTCTGGCTCTGTTCTCTTGCTCTCTCGCTCTCCCTCTCTCACTCCCTCGCTCTGACTCTCTGCATCTGCTCTCTCTCCCTCTCTCTCTCTCTCTCTCTCTCTCTCTCTCTCTCTCTCTCTCTCTCTCTCTCTCTCTCTTCCTCTCTCTCTCTCTCTCTCTCTCTCTCTCTCTCTCTCTCTCTCTCTCTCTCTCTCTCTCTCTCTCTCTCTCACACTCTCTCTCTCTCTCTCTCTCTCTCTCTCTCTCTCCTCCTCCTCTCTCTCTCTCTCTCTCTCTCTCTCTCTCTCTCTCTCTCTCTCTCTCTCTCTCTCTCTCTCTCTCTCTCTCTCTCTCTCTCTCTCTCTCTCTCTCTCTCTCTCTCTCTCTCTCTCTCTCTCTCTCTCTCTCTCTCTGCGTTTCTCACTGCCTCAGATCTTTCTCTTATTGGTGTCTAAAGCAGGAAGCTTAACAGATGTCTTGTTTCACACCGTATACGCTCTAAAAAGTTTTCCAAGAAAGTCTGAAATACCCTCATACCTGTGGCGCATTGTGCTTCATGTTTTACATGCTCTTATGTGCATTTGTATATTTTTAATGGGAAACACTTCAGAAACTGCCAAACCGAGAACATAAAAAAGAGATTGTCATTCATCAATCGGACTTTGAGTGAGTGGCTTGGCAGAAAATATCATAAATGAACAACAAAGAATTGGCTGCCACTCACACTAACCATGGACTCCTTCCTGACGATTGTAGAATGCAGTTTCATTTCCAACTGTCAAACAAACAGTGTAAGATGTGTGTGTAGTACTGGATGTCTGTCTCTTAGGCCTGAATTCAACATCTCTATTTCATGTCATTTTCCTGGCTATTACCTCACACAATTCTACCTGTCTGGGGACAGCTATTTGTTGGTGATGGAGTAGAATAGAAAGCCTTTCAGATAATGGGCGCTGGCTTTTCTTCCTGACAGTCTAGTCTCCTCCAAACGACAGGCTGATGGAGTCCCAAAACGAAGTGGAACTCGATAAGATAAATCTATCACACTTACACACAGTTAATGCAGCCCTGCTATGGGAGGCTGAGCCGATATGTTCCAACTGTGTTTGGGGTGTTTCGGCTGGCTGAAAGCTAAGAAAATGATTGAGCTTTTAGGATAACATCAATCAAAGAAGTACCAGGTGGATGCGTACGTACTTTGAGAAATACTGCAGTTGAGGTTTTTGGTTGAGGTTTAAGGTTTTTGCTTATTTTTCTGATAAGGAAACTCAAGGTGTATTTTACTTTTATCCTTCATCCATTACATTTAAAGGTCACTCTCCCATGAGTATTTGAATGTCAGCCATCAAAGAACTGTTATCTGTGTCCTATCTCTGAAAGTTCTGATTCATATTTCATATTACCGTGTGCACCTGTTGAGTGTGTTTCAAAGGGATATTTTCCTTCTAGGTAAACCTTTGTGAGTGAATGTCTTTGTTTATATTGTGCATCTCTTTCAGGGAAGCTTTAAAGGGAAGATAGATTGAGATAATGACAAATTGATTTTTTCGCAAGCTTGTTTGAGAATTATTTATTGCACATTCATGGTTGACCGCAACTTCTGCATCCAGGTTTCAACCAAATGTTTTCTTACAGGCTAATAATATCTTTAGGACAACGAAATGGCCATCTTGATGAAAGTTAACTGAACAGAAGATAATGACCAGACAGTCACTGAAGTAGATTCAGTCTTCCCTCTTTCATCAGTGCCAGTCACAGAACACTGAGCTCTAAGGATGGATGGCAAGGCCTAATTAATCCCACAGAAATGTAACAATAACTCTTTGGTATCTTCCCAGCTTGATTCACTCCATTGATCTGGAACAAGAGCATTTATCCTCTTTGGAAGAATAAAACAATGTTAGAATGATCATGTAACCAGCACTTGTCATGCTCATCAGCAGAAGCATTGTCGGACCAACTCTAATGGAGGAGCAGCATTCTAAATGTGGTTCATGGTGCTCATGAAACGGCATCCCATAATGCAACATGGCAGCCTCAGTGGCCCTAAAAGCTTGAGGAGACATCACGTTCAACTAATCAATGATGCTAATATATCACGACTTACACGTACCTTCGATGTCCCGTCGAACTGCGTACGTATACACGTTGCTTCAAGTTCTGAAATTAAACTCTGCCTCTTTCGTCGTCCTGTCTCGCCAATTAAAGTGTGTTTGTGCGCTGACAGGAGACAGTCTGTACCGGAGGGCTGTGGAGAGACCGGTGAATCGCCACAATAGAGCGCTACCCGTCAAACAGCAGACTGCAGGCCGCTGGGCCCTAAATGAGAGGCTGCGGAGAGATGGCTGGGACCCAAGTGTTTCCTGGAGATAAGAGGGGGACTCTGAGTTTGGGCACAGGGAAAATTAAACTAGACAGGGGATGGACAGAATGACAGTTTAACATGCTATCTAATTAACAATCGAGCCTCTGCCAGACACTGTTATATTCTGAAGCCACCGGCTTGGCACAAATATGGCATTTGGGGAGCTGTGAAATTCCCCACATTGTCAGAATTTCATTAGAAACATGGCCTATTTTTCTGTGGTTTTAATGCCTGAACAAGGAAAGCTGTGCTAGATGTTATCGTCACGATCGACTAACATGGAAAACTTCCATGAAAGGCTAGTGAACACCATTTTACTTTTAAATACTGGGCACTTAAACAGATAACTGATTATAAGGCTATATTAAATATCTGACTTTGATTTGTCATTTTAATCGAAATAAATATATTAAAGGCTTTCTTTCTTAGCTTCATAGCTCTTCTGCGTTTAATAGGCCTACTAACTTAACTACCATGTAGGCCTATGCCAATTATTTATTATTAACAACCAGCCGGCACATCTAGAATACCTTTATGAAAATATTGGGAATGGTAGGGGAATATCTCCATAAGAATAGATTACATATGCATGGTTATAACCAATATAATCACGCCCTGCCACTTTCGCTAAAGAATCGCAATTGGCACGGTGACGTTGGTTTCAACAGCGCGCTGCACGGCGAGATGGAAAAGTCCCTCCGGCACTTGAACCCACCTCGCTTTTGATGAAAAGCCCAACGTGTCGATGTGTTGGGAGAGGGTCGACAATTCAAATGCAGGCTCCCCCCTGAGCCTCAGACAGGAGGTTATCATATTTTTTTTTACCTCGACGCGCAGTTCTCGTCTGAGGTTTTTTTTTCCCACGGTTTGGTGCTGCAGGGAGCGGCAACTCGGTCTGCTCATTACAGGCCGGTAGCAGGTGGCTTCGGGCGGGCTGGATCTCTTCAGGTTCCGTCACTCACCAGTCACACGTCTTCGTGGACAATGACGCCTGCACTCTTTAAAGGTGGAACGGTGGGTGTTCCTCCAGAGGTGTGGGACGGATGGACCATTCAAATCACATTTTAAACACCGACGAGATATATATTTATTTTAAAGGACGTTTATTGAAGAAAGGAGATTAATTGGGTTGTTAATTTCCTTTTTCCTGCGATTTCAATGACTTGGGCTATAAAATAAAATTTGTAGAATTGGAAGTAACGAATTTGGCAGTTTTCATCATCATAGGTCTGAATTAAAAGTTTTACATTTGCATTTTATTAATTTCATTAAATTATACATCGATTTTGATTCAATATTGAAATGTGTCCTCATTTGTGTCTTCCAAATTTGTCTTCATGAATATGCCTGTGTAGGCCTACAATTGTCCCTTTTATTTTGCTGTCATATACAGGGCCGGATTAACCATATGGGCAACGGGGCAATAACCCAGGCCCCAGATCGCTATAGGGCCCAGGGCACAAGCAAAATGTGTTGATGGATCTCATTTCACATTAACTTGCTGTTCGCCACTGCACCTGCTCACAGTGCGACAGACTGCGAGCAGAGGAACCCAAAATGACGCCAGAAGTTGGCGATGACACGTGACAACCGTCATGTACTAAAACAATAACGACGCAAAAAGGGAGAAGCCATGAGGTAAGTTTTGAGAGGAAGCGCCAAAGTAAATACGGTTACTGTTGTGTGCGTCTAGAATCATACGTTGTCTATTTAAAAGCACTTGATGACTGTTGAAGCATTGAATAGCGAGGACTACAGTATGCCTCTGTATGGATTTCTTCAACAAAGGCTAAGCTGTTGAGCATTTCACCATCCTTTATCATTAAAGTGCACTTGATGATGATGTCTACAATGTGATAATTGTTTGGGGGCGGGGGTTCCCTTTGGTGTCAGTGCCTAAAGGGCATAGTAAATGGTTAATACGGCCCTAAAATTTTGCTACAAAGAAGAAATAAGAAGCCTTTTAACCCAAACCTCTGAAAGAGAGAACCACGTTGAAGCTCATTTGAATGGAACCAGTTAGAAGAAGCTTTTAACTCTTTGTCACACAAACCCCTTCATACAGAGGTCTGTTCTTATGCAGCTATGGTGAATCTTGCGTGTCAAATTAGTAAGGGCAGATGCTAAGGATCCTTCCAAAATAAATGTGCTGAGCGCGTATACGGGCCTGAATCCCAGATGTATACGCTAACGACTACATTGTTGAACTTTTTCCAAATGTTTTCATTTTTTTGCCAGCTTTTTGGGACTTGAACCGAGGGGTCTGAAACTGCGTCCCCCCTCCCCCCGTCCCATTTCACAGAACGATTCCCAAATCAACTCCCCCTAGAATTAATGTTCCTCTCTGCACCTGATGTGCAACACACACACACACACACACACACATAAGCACACACACACACATACAGACACACACACACACACATACAGACACACACACACACATACACACACAGACACAGACAAACACATGCAGACACATACACATGCAGACACACACACATACACTCACATGCAGACACACACACGCACACTTACACCTGATCCCAGTGGTCTTGCACAACAACTACGTTGATTGTCACACAGATGTCATGCCAGTTCTAAAAATAGCGTCTCCAACTATGAATCTCTCTCTCTCTTTCACTCTCTTTCACTCTCTCTCTCTCTCTCTCTCTCTCTCTCTCTCTCTCTCTCTCTCTCTCTCTCTCTCTCTCTCTCTCTCCCTCCCTCCCTCCCTCCCTCCCTCCCTCCCTCCCTTCCCTCCCTCCCTCCCCTCCCTCCCTCCCTCTCTCTCTCTCTCTCTCGCTCTCTCTCTCTCTCTCTCTCTCTCTCTCTCTCTCTCTCTCTCTCTCTCTCTCTCTCTCTCTCTCTCTCTCTCTCTCTCTCTCCTTCAATAGATCGAAAACTAGTATTCATTTCTAGAGAACCATTACTTTGTCCACAGCCGACTACATTGCTTAATGTACTGTGTGCTATGGAGATAGGACTATCATGTGTCATCCTTACCATGAAATGGTGATGTCTGATGGCCAACTTTCATGTGTGATATTGGTACACCCCAACAGGTCAATATTGTTAAGGGTTTCTCTGCAGGAAGTTCCTCTGCTGTTTCCTTTAGATTCACAAATTACGTCTGATGGTTTCGAATGGCCGCCTTCGTCTATAAAGCTGATTATATTTTCAATGTTATAGCGCTGTTTGTGTGTGGTTGAAAGCGACATCTGCACCGCAGCTTCCACCACTGCAGACCACAAACACTGTTGGGTGATAGGAATGAAGAAATCCATGTTTCATTAATATTCATGATGTCCAGCAACAGGCTCCGTTTGGAGATAGAAAATGCATACATTTCTGCAGATTGCCTTTCTTAACAAAACAATAACCAACACAGGGGACTTCATTTGAAACGCTGCAGTTATGAGAACAAGGATACCAGTATTTGTTCTGATATTTAAAACATGAAGGGCAAATTTGCCTCATTAAAGCACTTGGCTGTGGAAGTGTTGCAAAGTGTTTTTCTCAAATACAACCCCTTGAGCGGCGAGAATACATTAAAACATAATTTATCTCAGAATTCCGTCAATGTTGTCAAAATCCTCAAGATAAAATCTGTTCCTTAATGTTTTATTATTTTGAATACGCATTAAAATGTGCAGCATGAGGCATAACACATTTTGGAAGAGAGTTCATATGGATACCATATTAATCATATCAACTGTGAATAACATAAATGTGCAGCTGTGATAAACATGTATGCAAATTGTATTCAAATCAAGTCAGATGACCAGATGTAAGTATTGATGTATTAATGGTATCATTCATATATCACCATAAATATTGGCTAAATAACTGTAAATATGTGGTCTATAACGGTTAAACAACACTAATAGAATACAACGAAAGAGTCAATCATAAGTCTGTGTGAACCGTTGCCTTCTCAATTTAAATATGTCACACTTAGAACAACTTAAGAAATGGATAAAAGCTGTTGCTTCTGTCTGGAAATGTTCAGCCACTAGACAACCTAAATGCTTCTTTTGAGTAGTATTAAAGCATGCGTCACAAAGCCAGAGGCAGGATCACGGAGAATAATAGGCCTAATAGTGAGGCCGTAAAAAAGGATGAATGAAAATAAGTCACTGTCTGCTTTTAACCGCTAGACTCTTCCAAACATGAGAGTCTGGGTTCTCTCAGAGACTGTTTATTTTCTAACCACCAGACCTCCTAGATGAACCTTCTTCCAAAGAGGTCTGTGAAGGCCTGCAGGTCTCAGAGCGGTGTCCTTTGTGTCCGACGGGCCGGGAAAGCCTCGTCCCCTCGGCCAATCGAGCAGCAGGAGTCATCAGCCGGATGGCTTCATCACACACAAAACAGGGCTTCCATCCCTGCCTTGAAGTCACAAACCAAGACACAGATTATTCTTTTATTTAAAAAAAACAACACATGATAAATATTTGGAAAGAGATAATGATTTTCTGAATATTCTACTGTTTACGATGGCATATTTGGAATGGTAGGTCTGTGTGTGTGTGTGTGTGTGTGTGTGTGTGTGTGTGTGTGTGTGTGTGTGTGTGTGTGTGTGTGTGTGTGTGTGTGTGTGTGTGTGTGTGTGTGTGTGTGTCTGTGTGTCTGTGTGACTGTGTGTGTGTCTGTATGAGTGTCTGTGTGAATCTGTTTGTGTGTGTGTGTGTGTGTGTGTGTGTGTGTGTGTGTGTGTGTGTGTGTGTGTGTGTGTGTGTGTGTGTGTGTGTGTGTGTGTGTGTGTGTGTGTGTGTCTGTGTGTATGTCTGTATGAGTGTCTGTGTGAATCTGTTTGTGTGTGTGTGTGTGTGTGTGTGTGTGTGTGTGTGTGTGTGTGTGTGTGTGTGTGTGTGTGTGTGTGTGTGTGTGTGTGTGTGTGTGTGTTTGTGTGTGTGTTTGGCCAGGAAAAGTGCAGTCATTCCAATCTAACTGACTGAAATCAGCCAGGTTTAGAGAACGGGAGGCCGAATGGGGCTCGGCAATCAACAGCTTTGTGTGGGTGACAAAAATGACGCCTCTGACCAAAAAAGAATAAATCAAAAATAAGGTAGGTTATGAATGCAGTATGGTTCTGTTTATCTTTTAAAGGATGCAATGGAAAGGAAACCGGAATCCCTTTGTGTTTTGTGTGAATGAAACAGAAAGACATTTTATGTTATCTTGTTGCCTCCAAAACAAACTGTTTCTTGTTTATGTCACCATGTCCATGTGGCCGGGAATTACATTCCAAACATAAATAATATTGATTGACAACATTAGGGCCCCCATTAAGTACTATTCCCCTTTGCATCCTAAATCCAGCCCTATTCCAGTTGTTCCAATATTGTTCCGACCTTGCTTATAAATAATAATAATGATAAAATCACATACTTAATGCTGATATAATTGAGTCTAATGCCTTTGTTATATCAGCTGAGATGATGCATTGGTGAAATCAAGTGGTTATACCTTTTAATTGAATGCAAACAAACAAGTACAAATAGTTAACTAATATTTAAGCTTAGTACAAGTAAGTGAATCGTTTATTGCCTAGATCATTTTAATCCAAGAATTAATATAGTGCTACATTTTTCCATCACTGCAATAAATCTCTTCAGCTAAGCGAAAAAGAAACAAATACGTCTATCCTGCTTTGAAGATAATTTGTACTATAAACTCATAAAATACATACTTTGTGTTAAACGCAGGCGTAATTCATGTTGGGATGTAGATGGTAGTTGGTAGACAGCGTGCCAATAGCAGCAGACGGCTGTGGCTTACTGTTATTGAATTAGCTGGAGGCTACCATCAACAATGGGAGGTATCGTGAATCAATGCAACAAACACACACAAACCCACACCCACACACATAAACACTGTACACACACACACACACACACACACAAACACTGTACACACACACACACACACACACACACACACACACACACACACACACACATATACCCACACTCATGCCGTGTGTATCCAGATTAATGCACCCCCCGATAAACACACACACACACACACACACACACACACACACACACACACACACACACACACACACACACACACACACACACACACACACACACACACACACACACACACACACACACACACACACACACACACACACCACTGTGACACCCTAGTGAACTCTGGTACATTACGGCTGTTTCAGCATTTGGAACTACGGGTTTCTTATTTTGCATCTACTCAGAGAGTCCGTCATTACTGAATAAAAGATGAAGCCCAGAATAGCATCAACTCTAATCCATGCCCTAGATTGACGCAGTCCATTTAAAGTTACTTTCCAACATACATTTGTGATGCACATTGTGGTTGGGATACATTTCCAATGAGCACCAGCAGTATTACCAGCAGTGTTAGACATTTATAAAACATGAATAAAGAATAGCTTTAGGGCATGCTTGTCCCATCCAAACAAATTATTCATAAAAGCCATCTAGCCGTGGGTATATATGTTAGCCAGAGTCAGACAGACAGATAGACCAACAGACAGACTGTCAGACAGATTAAGAGCCAGGCACAGAGTAGGAGGGCTAGCCAAACAGATGAATTTGCAGCCAGACTGGGAGACAGACAGACAGACTGACACATCGACAGTCAGAGAGACGAAGAGCCTGACAGAAAGCCAGAGAACAAACCAGACAGAAAGCCAGAGAACCAACCAGACAGAAAGCCAGAGAACCAACCAGACAGAAAGCCAGAGAACCAACCAGACAGAAAGCCAGAGAACCAACCAGACAGAAAGCCAGAGAACCAACCAGACAGAAAGCCAGAGAACCAACCAGACAGAAAGCCAGAGAACCAACCAGACAGAAAGCCAGAGAACCAACCAGACAGAAAGCCAGAGAACTAACCAGACAGAAAGCCAGGTCAGACAAACGAATGGAGAGAGACTACTCGAGGAAACCTGCTTGCTTGTTTGTTTGGGCAGTGTGTCGTATGTGGTTGAATCTTCAGTCGGCCGCTCTATTTATCAGCCTCCCGTCTTGTTAAGAGAATGGATCGGGACCGCTCCAGTGCTTGTCACTAAATGGATCTGAGCGCCGAGCCAGCAGCAGCAGCAGCGGCGGCGGGCTGGTCTGTTTCACATCCCTCCTCTGCTCCATTCCAGACACTCTGATGGACAAGGGCTGAAGTGCACCAAAAGCGGCACAATGTGTTCCTCTGTTCACTCCATCTTCTATCTTACTTTTTCTGCAATTGTGGTCTTATCATTGTTGAATCTCAGATACCTGTCGCATTCTTAAAAATAGCAACAGCACAGCTTAGGAATGCTTTTTGTACCAGAATTGGCGTGTTTATCAGGTCAGTAAACTCCACGCTTTCGCTCTCTCTGAACAAAGATGAGAAGGGTTGAGCTGTTATTTCTTGTTGTGCTGTACTGCAGAGAAAAACAAGATTTTCCATCAGATATGTCAAGACCTCAATGTAAATACATGTATCCCTCAGGTGTAGCGGTTCAACATAGTAGGCCTACTTAACTTTGTATTGCTATTATTTTTTATTCCATAATATGCACGTACAGATGCTTCATTACAGCTAGACCTATTTTTATTATAAATATAAAAACATGAAAAATATATTGTTTTAACAACAGCTACTTATTTACATCATCAAACACAGTGCAAGCAAAACCGTTTGCATTTTCTGTGTTAAGAATACCAGATGTTTTCTCATCCTTCTTTTTCATCTATTCTATATAAGGGTTTAGGTATCCTGTGTTTTAATTAGCATTTTCCCCAAAAAAAAATAATGATTGGAAAAAATGATTATAATCACTTTTTGGTTTTGTTGACCTTTTCTAGCAGACTGATAGTTATGAATTAGTAACGAAAGTAAACGCTGCGTCTAAATGCGCAAAACCTACGCCGGATGACGCTCTCAAAGTCTTTACCTTTGACCCCTCTGCCGACGAACCAATGAGCTTCCACGTTACTGCGGAGTAGTAGGATACTTGGAGGCGCTCCTTTAGTCAACATGGTGAGTATAGATTTGTCAAAAAAAATGTATATTTTACAATTAACGATAGGTGGTGCTTGCTTTGGAAGTACTGCCATGATCGAAGACGTTAACTTTGATGCATGTATACTCCTCTAAATGGGACTATAACGTTGTTATAGGTTAGATGAGTGCTTCATGAGAGCGGCTAGCACGGAGCTAACATAGCACACACACACACACACACACACACATACACATACACACACACTTTCTGCCGGGCTCAGGCTAACACCTGGACTCAATGATCCTGGAGTCGGTTCTCTTTGAAACGTTATACGTTAAAGACATTGGATTAAGAGTCGGTTGCGGGTTATTTTGAACATCATATACTAGAACCATAGCAAAACTCTCAATACAATACGCGTACTCGTTATTGTGTGAACTTGCCACCAAAGCTGCTGAGCTGCAGCAGCATTCAGCCTGCATGTGTAAATAAACACAACTTGAACTTCATAACCGCGTTATATTTCCACCTTCAAAGTCAAATAGGATGGCTAATAAACGAGGAGGGCAAAGTCCGCAGCCTTTACGAGTTTGAATGAACTATGACTTGCTGCCCACCACGCCGTCACTCACCCGGCTTCTGGCATCTGTACCTGGCTTACTATGTACACATGCGAGCCGGTTAACCCACGAGGTTCACCTCGCCTCACCCGAGTCAACGTACCTAACCGCCTGTGTTGGGTCTCCTGTTTATGACAGTCCTCGTCAGAGGGTAATAATGGCCCGAGCCAGGCACCACCGTACCCGGGTGTTCCCCCTTCTGGGATGCCTCCGCCCTTTGTAAGTGTGTAATTAGCATGCCCACTACTACTATCCAGCCCACCACTTACCCTCTTTAGTTCCTACAGTTGTTGATCAAATTGAACCTAGTCGATCAGAAGTGTTTTGGAACGGATGGCACTATTGGAGCTAATACGTCTGTTGATTTCCTTAAGATGGGACCGCCTGGAATCCCACCTCATTTCCCTCCAATGGGAATGCCCCCCATGGGACAACGACCGCCTAACATGACCCCCATGCCACCTGGGATGATGCCCCCTGGCATGATGCCACCGATGGGTGGCCCTCCAATGGGACAGGTGAGGTTTCACCTGGGTTTACGTTTGTATCTAAAACATGCAGAGGCATTAGAATGAAGCAGATTCAAACAATTTAAACAAATGTGAATTCGGTATTTATGTGTTGCCATTGGCAGAAGTCGACATTTGTGTTGGAGACTATTTTCCATATAGTCTCAAGTGAGCACTTCACAAAACCTATAACTATTTACAACCATATAAAGACCTGGTCCTACATTTAGAACAGTAGATAGTTGCCTGAATAATGATTTTTTTTTTCTATAAATATATATATTTCAACAACAGCAGCAGCGACGCCTTTCAAATTAGAGCTGTGCTAATTGTAACACACACACACCAGGGCGTCCGCGCATCTTTAAAAAGGCTTAAATTCATGTTTCTAAATTTAAGGCCTTAAAAAGTCTTAAATTCGTTACAAATGTCATATGCTGGTCTTAAATACTGTATCTCAAGGTCTTACATTTTTCGGGGCAGGACTATATATTTTTTTTTTTCTCGAGGGACTTTTCAGGAAGGACATGCAGAGAGGCTTCTTTCTTGCTAGCTGCATATATAAATGATTATCTAGTCTGTCAGCTAGTCTGCGACAATGGGTAGGTGCAAATTCAAGGACAGTTGGCTGGAAGACGTCCATTTCCCTTAAATTTCATTCAAGGTAGTATTAAAAAGTCTTAAATTTGACTTGCTGAAACACACACACACACACACACACACACACACACACACACACACACACACACACACACACACACACACACACACACACACACACACACACACACACACACACACACACACACACACACAGCAGAGAAGAAGAACATCTGCAGCAGAATCTCACCTCTGTCAGCGTGTGGAGGGGGTTCAGGAGGGTAAGCTGCTTATTTTGGCACAAGCTGTGGTTTCATACCGTTCTTACTTCAAGCCGTTTTGACTGGAGTCAGCCACAGCTCACCTGCTGGTGTGGCTCCTTTCACATAGACACACAGAATCATACACACACAGCTCACACACACAGACTCATACACAGACTCACTCACGCACAGACGCACGAACACACAGGCGCAAACACCTTGCCTGTAGCCTTGCGTTAGCCCCTTCCACCCACCGACCCTCCATGTCTCTCCCAGCGCATTACCCCCCCACTCAGTGGCCCCCCACCCCAGCACCACTGAGTGTGGAAGAGGAGCGCGGAGCGTTGAATTTCTCCTGTTGCGTGTGTTTATTAGATGCCGGGCATGATGCCGCCCATGATGCCTGGGATGATGATGCCCCATCGCATGCCAGCTGCAGCGATGCAGTCATCAGGACCGGTAACCCCCCCTGCGCCACGCCCACGTTTCTATCCCCCTACCCCCCCCCCTTCTTCATCTCTTCCCACGACCGCTGTTTGATTTTACACCTGTAAAAATACTTTTCCCGAGCTGTCAAGTTACAAGCCGGAAGCATTTCACACGTTGGCCCACGTGGTCTAACAGACACTGGTAGCGGCGCTAATGTTAGCTCTGGGAAAGGGGGGAAAAAACCTCACGCACAAATTCTGAGGACCTGATGAGATGGTATTTTTAGAAAAGCGAGAAAGCTGAATAAACAAATGTCACAAAGGGCGCAATTAAGGTGTGTGATGAGTTATACATGTCCGCAGGTTCGGTGTTGGGGTGAATCGCGGAGAATCCTTTGGTTCAATAGGGAATAACTGCCTCATTAGGACTTATCATCCAAGTGCTAGTAACTCTGTGTCATTAAAGAGTTAGTCAATGTAGATTTTGAATTGAGTATATTATGAAGAAGTGCATTCCGAACCCAAGAGGGAATTAAAGGAAGTATAGCTTGAACGTCTGCAAGGTTTAATTCTGTTTACTTGTGAAGTCCTATTTTAATATGTTTATTATTGTTTCCACAGCCTGGAGTGGAGTCTTCAGGTAAGGCTTTTAAGATTTTTCCACGTATAACAACCGTCCTCATGTTTTGTACTTCAATGTATTTATGGTGATTTTGTTTATCTCTCCTCCTAGCAGCAGCCCCGGGCACCGCTGTGAGTCAAACCAAAGACTACTTGCTTCTTTTCCGGACATTTCTTCAATGTTTCACGATAGGGCTCTGCATTATTCATGACTTTAGATTCTGCACTTTGAATGCTCTCATCGTTGTCCAAAGAACTTGAGTTTGATTTTGTGGTTGCCTTGCAGATCGCAACCAACGGTTCCCCAACAGAGGACCAGCCAAAGAAGGTGTGTGTGTGTGTGTGTGTGTGTGTGTGTGTGTGTGTGTGTGTGCGTGTGCGTGTGCGCGTGCGTGCGCGCACAAGCAAACATTACAGACCGGTGTTGTAGACTGAAAAGTATGAGAGAAGATGACAGTAACACAACTATTCAAGGGCTTCCTCAGTCCCTGAAGGGAACTTCGAGACTTCAAATTAAACATGCCAGAATCGTAAACTTTTTGGGGATAAAAGCATGACTTTGTCCCATGGGGAGTATTTGACCAGGTTAGTATGCTTCCGCAGCCTAGATGATTCATCTGGCCATTGTGTCTTCTCTTCCTAGAAATCGGTGTGGACAGAGCACAAATCTCTCGACGCAAAGACGTACTACTACAATACAGAGACCAAGCAGTCCACCTGGGAGAAGCCAGACGACCTCAAGTCGCCTGCCGAGGTAAATACATCCATTCATAAACCATGGACGACTCTGGACTCTGATAATGCTTGGTTCTCCTCTAACATCTACACAGACCCCCAACCCGCTCTCTGTTCATCATTTCAAACTGTTGCTCAGCCCATCAATTTCCTTTCACTTCCCCCAAACAGCAAATGCTGTCCAAGTGTCCGTGGAAAGAGTACAAGTCGGACACAGGGAAGCCTTACTACTACAACTCCCTGACCAAGGAGTCCAGATGGACTAAACCCAAGGAACTGGAGGACCTGGAAGGTAGGCACCCCCCCCCCCCCCCCCCCCAGCGTCCTGTGTGCACTTGAGATTGCGTCTTGCATTTAGGGCATTTAGCTGACGCTTTTATCCAAAGTGACTTACAATAATTACGATTGTCATAAGAAAGTGTGAAAGCATGTCTCTGTCGGTGCAGTGAGGATGTTCATAGAACCAAGTGAAAGGCATCAACAATCGCTAGGTTAACCCATTCCCTGTAAACAACATACGTCTTCCGATGGCTCATTAGTCGGTGTTGTTGCTCAGACGCCCACCACTGTGTTTTTAACATTAGGACACACGGCTCACCATTGATGTTCTACATAATAACGCTGGCCGGATTTAAATGGAAAATTGGAGCCAGGACATCGTTAGACAAACCCAGTAACGCTCGCCTGGGCCGCCACTACGTCGTGTGGTTCCTATCTGCGTGACGGGCCTTTGAAATGAACTGTCCCCTAATCACCATTTCCTTTGTCTCTTCCAGCCATGATCAAAGCGGAGGAGAACGGGTAAGAGCTTCCTGTTTACCTTTGGCTCGCTGCGCACATTCGGACGCTAGCTCATTAGCAGCAAAAACATGAACCTTTTTGAAGAAGATGAAAGACGGCCATTTCTTTTTGCGTCCGTCCGGGGGTGGGATCAAAGGGACCCCCGCGCTTCGTTTCCGATGTTTATAATTACGGTGACATGAGGACCCCTCCGTGGTTGGAGGTGTCACACCGCCCGCTGTTGGCCACGTCACCCATAATTGTCCCGCTTGCAGGACGGCGGAGGCCCTGGCTCCCGGCACCGCCCCCGCCCCCGGCCATGCTGGCCGACCCGGCCGCCGCCGCCATCGCCATGGCGACCATGATGGAGGCGGAGCCCGCGCCGGCGCGCGCCGAAGAACCCGTGTCCCAGGTGGCCGAGCTCGCCGCCACGGACGCACCTGTGGCCTCCGCAGAGGCCCCCGTCGCCGTGGAAACCGCGGCCAGGTAACGCTGCCGTGTGTTGGAAAAGTGGGGGGTGGGGGGGGGCGTTGTCTTGGCGATGGGCGTTTGACTCCCATC
The DNA here is from genome assembly GCA_900291075.1 of Melanogrammus aeglefinus. Taxonomy (NCBI): domain Eukaryota; kingdom Metazoa; phylum Chordata; class Actinopteri; order Gadiformes; family Gadidae; genus Melanogrammus; species Melanogrammus aeglefinus. The sequence goes on along the minus strand of OLKM01000542.1, from coordinate 98,957 downwards.
TGGTTTTCAGTTCGAAGCCCAGTGTCAGAAAAAAAATGCCTTGAACCTCTTTGTAGAAAGGGCTTTATTTAAGGCGTGAAATCATTTAGTGCAGGCATTGCATGATGGTGAAGTTCACAGTGATCCCTTGAAAGAAGTTGGTGCCCACACTGTGGAGGGCCAGTCCTGTGAGTTAGACACACCCGTGATGATGAGCTGGGTTCTCTGTTTAACCATTGTCCCTGCACACACTAGCCTGCCTGAAGGACAGCTACAAGTGTAAGTGCCGTACAATCTTTCTACTCATTCCATATGTCAGAGGCATCATTTATAACCAAGTTTTTAAGAAGCCACTTACTCCACCACACTGGACTTTTATCTCCCCTTCTTCAGTAGAAATGGCTCCTTGTTATTATTTTTGGACAGTAGACCCATTCATATTTGGTATTTCTGTATCAGTGAATATAAAGGCTCTCAGTTACTGATATGGGTTAATGCTTCTACGTTATCTACACATAATTTACCTATTGAATCATCAAACTAAAAAGAAGCATGCTTTCTAGCTTTTTCCTTTTATTTCTGAAAGTGTTGCTCTACCTTTGCCCTGTGGGCAGTGTGTAGCAGGGCCTTGCATGTTCCTGGCCATTTCTTGGAGGACGTTTGGAATGCTCTTTACATGGCCTATCACTCACTGTACACTAGGGGTGGGAAAAATAATCGATTCTTCGATGCATCGCGATTCTCGCTAGAACGATTCTGTCTCGATGCAGATGAATTAATAATCTGATTTAAAAAAATAATAATAATTAAAAAAAAATTGCCTGCTGCAACATTCTGTTCGCTAGAGAGGGATAATTTTTGTAATTTTAAAATTATTTAATTTATCTTCAGTGTGTATTGGCCAATCTGATTTGTCTTGACACGATTGCGATTCAGCCTACGAATAGCATGCGCTCAAACTCACAGCCAGACACAAGAACTCCTTCTAATTCAAGAGCCGTTTTTTCTTTAATGACCTAGAAAGGAAAGATTAGAAAGAAAATAAAACTGAAACCTATTTTTGCATGCTTCCATATTGTGTTATAAAATGCAAGCTGCATTGATTATTGCAATGTTCATATAAAGTCATATTTGACAAAAGCTTTCTCTCTTATGAAATATTAGATAAGTTAATTCATCTGTTGATGTCTTTAATGATCATCACAAAAGTAGGAAGTGATTCGCAAACTCTGAGTAGCAAACCCAGATGTATATATATATTTTTGAAAATCACGCATAGAAATATACATAAAAAAAAATTGTTGCATCGAGATGCATCGATAATCTCAGAATCGAATCGTTGACCTCATAATCTGAATCCAATCGTGAGGTGCCAAGAGATTCCCACCCCTACTGTACACCAACCGTCACCTCTCTCCATCATGGGGACGACCCCCGGATGTCATTTTGTCTGCCTCAACAGAGCATCTTCATCATCGTCGTCATCATCGTCGTCGTCTCAAAGCAACGTACACGCCTTTTTTAAAATCCACCCTTTGTTTTGAACCCCCAGTGCTGAAGCGCCCAAGGAAGAGCGCCCAGAGCTCCAGAAGAAGACCTACAAATGGAGCACCAAAGAGGAGGCCAAGCAGGCCTTCAAGGAGCTGCTGAAGGAGAAGGTAGCAGGAGGGGAGAGGCACTGTAGGGGGTCTGGGGCTTAGAGGGGCCGGCTGCAGGCTTGGTGCAGTGGGCACGTGCTGACTGCTTTACAGCTACTAGAATAGGTAGCAACAAGTTGTCTGGAAAACCTTTTTCAACGCTGAGCAAATTAAGTATATGTATGGGCAATGATTTGATGATCGAATTGGATCTTGCATGCATCACAATGTAAAGGCAATGTGGAGTTTAAACTTGGTTGGCTCGATTAATGTGATGAGCATAATGGTATCATTGATGGTTATATATTTGAGATATAATTGATTATTTAATATGAAGATTATTAAGAACGGTACATATTATAACATTATGCATTATAACGTCAAGACTGATCATTACAATTTCTTCCCAGAAGTGTAGCATTGGTATTTTGACGGCTATCTTAGGGTTCTCGGTTCTCATGACTTGTCAACTAGCGGCAGAAGTCCTTGACCCCCCCCCCTCAGATCCCACATGGGACTAACAGGATTAAAACCCTGGATGTCCCGGGGTCATTTACGATTTCCGACTTCTGATGTTTATTTTTGGCCGGTAAAACCCCCTTTATTTGTCCCACAAATCATATAGAATTGATTTGCCCAACTCTTCGTCTATCCGTTCCCGTCCCAGCCTGTTGAGACATGCGTGCGGGTGAAGCAACAGCATGCGTCGTTTGTGGCGACGTGTGTTTACCGGCGAGAGTCTTATTTCGCGTCGGGGATCTGTGATATAATCCCCGACCCCCCCCCTGGTGGTCTTGGCACGGCGGTTAATTCCGTTGCCACGGTTGCACTGGCGTGCCCGCTAAGGTAGCGACGCGCACGCTCTCACCGGCGTTTGTTGCTATATTTAGCCTCCCCTTTTAATTCACTCTGGCGAGCTCTCCTGAGATCGCTCGCCTTTTCCCTCTGCGTGATCTTAATGGCTCTGTCGCCGTGATTAGTGTTACTGGATCAAAAGCACGGGATTAAAACATCCAGAGAAAGGGAGAGAGAGAGTGAATGGGGGGGGGGGTGAGAGAGAGAGAGAGAGAGAGAGCGAGCGAGCGAAGGCAGGCATGGCGCCCTGAGCTGGACCGACTGTGACAGCTGACACGGCGAGCGAACACGCCGAAGGTGGTTCGTAATGGGGGCGCTGGTTCCCCCCCCCCCGGGGACGGGTGGAAGAAAGGCCACCCGATCAGTCCTCCGACGGCGCTTCTCGCCTCAGTCATTACTTCTCCACGGCCTCTTAATTCGACATCCAGTCGCAATCACGATAAATGCATTCACTCGCGCGTACGGCGTGGCAAAAGGCCGTAAGCTCCCCGCAGAGTCCCCCTCTTCCACCTGGCGTTTTGTTCTACAGGTGCACCAGACTAAACTGCATCTGTATGTGACGGTGGCCCCCTGCTGTATGCATCAGGTATCGTGTTGACTGATGGTGTCTGGATCGTCCGATCGTTTTTTTTTTATAATCCCTGTGCTTTTCTCTGGGTTCCAGGGTGTGTCCTCAAACTCCTCCTGGGAGCAAGCCATGAAGATGATCATTAACGACCCGCGCTACAGGTCAGTGCCTCGTCCTACTATGACCCCACACGTTTATTATAACCCTAACCACATGTTTATTAGAATCCTAACCACAGGTTTATTATAACCCCACGTTTTTTATCATAATTTTAACCAAACGTCACACCACGTCAATCTAAACATAGTCTCCTCTTGCGATATGCAGCGCCCTGCCCAAGCTGAGCGAGAAGAAGCAGGCGTTCAATGCCTACAAGGTGCAGACGGAGAAGGAGGAGAAGGAGGAGGCCAGGATCAAGTACAAGGAGTCCAAGGAGACCTACCAGAGGTTCCTGGAGAACCACGACAAGATGACGTCCACCACGAGATACAAGTACGCGCTGCTGCTGCTGCCCGCCTCTCCAACGCCATTGTTGTTGTTAAGTCCCCCTCTCCGCCATTGATTAGTAGTTCTCCGTACTGTCCAAAGGATTCTGCAGAACTTCATGATCCATAACGAGAGCCTCAGAGCAGCCATACATCTGTAGCATCTGGTGCGTGGCTAGTTCTGTAGCATCTGGTGCGCTGCTAGCTTTGTAGCGCCTGGCGCACAGTCGAACCCTGTAGCGCTTGGTGCATGGCTAGTCATGTAGCGTCTGTCGCACGGCTAGCTCTGGAGGGTCTGTTGCGCGGTTAGCTCTGGAGGGTCTGTTGCGTGGCTAGCCATGTAGCGCCTGGTGCACAGTTAAACCCTGTAGCTCTTGGTGAGCGGCTAACCCTGTAGCGCCTGGTCCGCGGCTAACCCTGTAGCGCCTGGTCCGCGGCTAACCCTGTAGCGCCTGGTCCGCGGCTAACCCTGTAGCGCCTGGTCCGCGGCTAACCCTGTAGCGCCTGGTCCGCGGCTAACCCTGTAGCGCCTGGTGCACGACAAGCTCTGTGGCATCTGGTGCGCGGCTAGCTCTGTAGCGCCTTGTGCACGGTCAGACCCTGGAGCGTATGCCGTGGGGCCAGAACCAGTGACGTTTTCCATTATAACCAACCTTTTCATCCCAACAGGGGACCGGGCCACACTGAAGGATCTTTTGTTGCGCTGTTTGTCCTCAAGGCCTCAGACCCCACCTCACGCGCTTCTGACACGGGATCGCCCACACAATGGCCTTTATTCAAGGGTTGCGTTTTCTTCAGCCGCTTTCACAAAAACCCCCCCACCCTCCATATATATATATATATATATATATATATATATATATATTATATTATATATATATATATATATATTATATATATATATATTATTCAACGGACAGTCTGGTGTGCTGTAGGCCCGGCAGACTAGCTACCGGGGTGGAACGCCGCCGGCGCGTCCAGAGGACAGCCAGCGGAATCGACCGGTGACCTTGACAACCGGCCCGCTCTTTAGAACGCGGCTGGCACCGCGGTTGTCGAGGCGACCGAGGTTATATTCTTGGACTGAGTGCACAACATGCGGTGACTGCCACGACAGCCTGTCTTGGCTCTGACTGTGAGAGCGTGTGCACATTGACTGGGCCTACCTGTGTGCACACAAGAGTTGAATCCTGCTTGCTGTCGAGGCGAACGGAAAAATACTGCTGACGTCTTGCTGGACACACGCCGTGCACTTTTATACACCTAAATGTTTCTCTAAACCGACACAATCGTGCAGCAGGTGCAAGGGGTTTCTAAATTGAAATCCTTTTTTAAGTCTTCATCGGACACGTCCTTATGAAACACTGCCCTCTTGTGGTTAAATATGCCTCCGCTAAGTGTGTGTGTGTCCTCAGGAAAGCGGAGCAGATGTTCAGCGACCAGGAGGTGTGGAGCTGCGTCCCTGAGCGGGACCGTCTGGAGATCTACGAGGACGTGCTCTTCTACCTGGCCAAGAAGGAGAAGGTCGACCATCTTCCTGTGTTCTCTTAACAATCCCTTTTTTAAAGCGCTCTCCTTTCAGTGCACAGAACCTAGTCCCCCCCCCCCTCCTTGTTAAGAAAACTTGAATTACCAGTGTTTAAGGCCCGTCACTGTGGTTCTGTACATGTAGTCTCAGGATCCACGCGTGTCATTAAGTCACAACCCAAAAACAAAACAATGTGTTTACCAATATTGGAGTAATCACTTCATGTACTGTAAAACATGGAGCGAACTCAAAGCAGCAACAATTAAACGGTAAGCGAATCAAAACATAAATCAACATTTAAACATTAGTGAATCCATGCGGTTCTCCCTGAAGATTATGGATTGGTCTCTCGTGAGAAATTGGTTCACGTGTGTTGCGCGAGCCAAACAGGAAATCAAACCATATTGTTCTAACGGGGCCAAGCACACAAAGCTTTGAGTGCAGCTCTTTAGAGAGGCTAACACCCCCCCCCCCCCCCCCCACCCCCTCCAGGAACAAGCCAAGCAGCTGAGGAAGAGGAACTGGGAGGCGCTGAAGAACATCCTGGACAACATGGCCAACGTGACGTACCGCACCACCTGGTCCGAGGCGCAACAGTACCTGCTGGACAACCCTACCTTCGCTGAAGACGAGGAGCTCCAGAGTAGGAGCGCACATGCGTCTATACACCCTGTACACACACACAAACACACGCACACGCGTCTATACACCCTGTACACACAAACAACACACACACACGCGTCTATACACCCTGTACACACACAAACAAACACACACACGCGTCTATACACCCTGTACACACACAAACAAACACACACACGCGTCTATACACCCTGTACACACACAAACAAACACACACACGCGTCTATACACCCTGTACACACACAAACAAACACACACACACACGCGTCTATACACCCTGTACACATGCAAACAAGCACACACACACGGCCTATGCACCCTTTAACACAACACACACCTGTAAACATACACAAGCCTCTATACACACTGTTACGCAACGCACTCCTGTAAACACACACATATACACACAAGCCTCTATACACACTGTTAAACAACGCACACCTTTACACACACACGTTTATACACCCTTTAACACAACACACACATGTGTAAACAACCACATAAGCATACACACTGTTACACAACGCACAACTTTACACACATGCACACACACACGCGTTTATAGACCCTTTAACATAACGCACACCTGTAAAAAACCGAACACCTACATGTTAATACAAGCTTATGCACCTATACACGCCTGTACACATACATGAACACACACATGTTAATTCACATTTTTAACAAACACACACCCACATGTTAATACATGCTTATTCACCTATACACGCACACTCACTCACTTGTGTTTATTCAGGCTTGTGCACAACTAAAAACACACGTGTACACACTGGACGAGGTCAAAACCTCATTGAGTCTATCAGTAGTTTTATAATGTGTTGAAATTAGTCTACGTTCATATCTTGAAATAACAGTGTGCAGCCTCATTTTATGCACTTGCAAGGATCATAAAATGTAATCTACCCGGAGGTTTGTTTAGGAGTGGAGTCTAATCCAATCTCGTATGAAATCCTGAAATGCACATAACATTACAATTCATTACAAACTCAGTAAATGCCTCCAAAGTGGGTTTTCGTGTTCGGTAGCCCAACATGAAAGCACACTGTCAGCGTCTGCGTCTGCTGTGAACCTAAAGATCGGCACGGAGAGTTCCAGACGGCGTCTGATTTTAAAGAGTGTGTGGCAAGAAACTTTGCACTCTCACTCATATTCTTTTATTAGTCTTTTAGTTATATAAGCACAGGGACATCTGAAACCTAATACATAGTTCAAAATGATGAACTACTCTCACTCTAATGGAATATTCATGGCATTACATCATGTGTGATTAACGTGTGCACTTACAGACTAAATTACTGATGTGCTCGCCCCGGGTGAGGGTTGAAGCCAAGTCGAGTGTGTACAGCAGGTGGTTTAAATGCTACCCACCATGCTATCCTCTGAACACGCAACATGCCCAGTGAAGTGGACATTACCTAGCATCAGCGCTAACTATCATGTGAGGGGAACGGACCCTTCTCATAGACGCGTCATCGTAGGAGGAACACGGCTGTCGCTCATAACACTAATTACCAGCTCTGCTCCTTGTACTTACCAGGGCATAGGGTCCATGGTCAATGTGTGATGTCTTCACAAGTTTAGCCTAGAACCCATGCCCCGGCGCATCGAAGGAGGTTCCCATAATGAATGTTTTGAGTGACATCTTTGTTTGGCCGATGATGACTCCTCTGTGAAAGTCTCAATGTCCAGTGATGAGTAAAGTGCTGAGCATTAACGCTAACTCTCATATGAGGGGAAGAGTACAGGGTATCTGCAGGTTTTAGCAAGTCAAATTTAAGACTTTTCACAACCTTTTTTAATACCACCTTGAATGGAATTTAAGACCTAAAACACGCGATGGTGGGGGTTGGCAACAGACGTGAGCCAACTTCGGAAACGGACGTCTTCCAGCCAACTGTCTGTGAATTGGCACCTACCCATTGTCGCAGACTAGCTAGCAAGCACGCAGATAATCGTTTATATATGCAGCTAGCAAGAAAGAAGCCTCTACATATCCTTCCTGAAAAGTCACTCAAGAAAATTTTAAAAATATATAGTCCTGCCCCGACCAATTTAAGACCTTGAGTTACAGTATTTAAGACCAGCATATGACATTTGTAACGGTTTTAAGACCTTTTAAGGCCTTCAATTTAGAAACATGAATTTAAGACTTTTTAAGGATGCGCAGACACCCTGACTACAGTACTTGGCATTAATGCTAACTCATGAGGGGGAAAGGCCCAGTGAGTACAGTGCTTATCATTAACTCCTCCCCTCCTCCTCCTCCTCTTCCTCTTCCTCTTCCTCTTCCTCCTCCTCCCCGGGCAGACATGGACAAGGAGGACGCGTTGATCTGCTTCGAGGAGCACATCCGGGCCCTGGAGAAGGAGGAGGAGGACGAGAAGCAGAAGACGCTGCTCAGAGAGAGGAGACGGCAGCGCAAGAACCGCGAGTCCTTCCAGGTGAGTCCGTCCGTCCGTCCGTCCGTCGGAATTAACATCCGCTAGACCGGGATCGTCACACAACGTGACACTAGGTTTATTTTTCCGGGTCTGTTGCGTAAAACACGGTCAAAGCAGGAGAACTTTGCCTACGAGTTTCCAAAAGTGTGATCTGAGGCGTTGTGACACTCGTTAAAGGTTTTAGAAAAAGTGGACACATTGAGATCCATAGGAGCAGGCAGCGGCGAGCCTGATGAAACGCTGTCCTGACCAACGTCACACTCACTCTGAGTCAGCTCCCTCAGGCAGAAGTAGCTGACTTCTTGTATTGTATGCTGCAATTCCCCCCAGTTTTAACAGCTTTATATATTGTAGTTAAAAATAACACAAATGCTCGATTCAAATTTATTTGTATAGCGCTTAATCACCATTACAGTCTCGGAGGGCTTAACCGGCAAATGTTCAGCGACACTTTGTGAGACGCGAATGGAACCGTCTCCTACTTTGGTGATTACTTCCCCTGTTAACACGTATAGCCACCATGGGTCCATTTATCCTAATGAATTATTTTGCGGTCGTTGTTAGGCATTTGCGACACATAAAACCCCCCAGTGAAATGGTCGTTAGTCACGCAGGTTGAAGTGTTCATTCCTCATTAAACGCTTAAGGACAAGACGCCACATCTCTCACCGTATGACAGAAGCCCCAGTCCCCACAACATGTCCGCTGTGAGCCGTATTGGTGAGGTTGTGTTGAGGGTGTGTTGAGGTTGTGTTGATGTTGTGTTGATGTTTAGAAATTCCTGGACGAGCTGCACGATCACGGCCAGCTGCACTCCATGTCTGCCTGGATGGAGATGTATCCAACCGTCAGCTCCGACATCCGCTTCGCCAACATGCTGGGCCAGCCCGGTAGGAGCCCACAGGCACACACACACAAGAACGGGCACGCACGCAGACGCACACAGACGGGCACACGCGTACACTTGGAGGGGAGCATACACATGCACGCGGACACACGCACGCACGCAGAAACAAACGCACACACGCGGAAACACACGCACGCACGCACACGGAAACGCACTCACGCACGTGGAAAGACGCACGCACGCGGAAACACACTCGCACGGAAACACAAACACAGACGGAAACACAAACACGGGGACTCACCACTCACTGACGGACAGACACTTGGGGAATAATTGGCCTGTAGCACATGGACCATAACATGCGTGTCTCTCTTTCTCCAACACCAGGCTCCACCCCCCTGGACCTGTTTAAGTTCTACGTGGAGGACCTGAAAGCCCGTTACCATGACGAGAAGAGAATCATCAAAGACATACTGAAGGTGCGTCAGCCACTTTTGTACAGGGACGGATTTCAACATCCGATGACCCGATCATAACCACAATCAGCGTCATTGATCCAACAGGTTCAAACACAAGCCACTCAAGGTTTCGAATCTTCAGTTTCTGCTGTTGATTCATCGAGGCCAGGATATCCTGTTCTCATGGCCGACGCCTCACCATCTTAATTCACCCCCACCCCTTCCCAGGATAAGAGCTTCCTGGTGGAGGTGAACACCACCTTCGAGGACTTCGGCACGGTCATCAGCTCTGACAAGAGGGCCACCACCTTGGACGCGGGCAACATCAAGTTGGCGTTCAACAGCGTAAGAACTGCGCTTCCCTTTATGATGACTGTTATTTTGACTCTACATTATAAAACACATTGCTGAGCTTTGAGCCATGATAACATGATACTTGTCATAGACAGTCATTTCCGTTTCAAAATGAAATGCTATTTGGGGAAGCCAGCGCTGTGCGGGGAGGGTTACAGTCTTCATCGAGCACTAGAAGTTAATAACATTTTGGGTATGAACAGGGTAGAAAATGAACACTTCAGGGTTGCATATTAAAAATTGCAAAGTTTTCCATTCTGGCAAGATAAACAGACAACAAAGGTTATTTTTGGACCCTGGCCTTAAATATCAAGTATATCATATCAAGATGCATCAATGGGTATCACTGTATCCCACTGTAGAAACACAGAGTCCCACAGCACTTTACAACTTCCTTTTTTTTTTTTTATACTAAAGTATAACATATTCTAAACTTATTCATTCATTCTGTGTGTAGATCAGGCTGACAGCCTGCATGTAAATAAGCATAAGTGGGCCACCTGTAAAAGAGTACACCCCCGGTCAGAGAGCCACCCCCATCTGTCTCTGTGTTCCCCATCAATGTGTAACAGAGTGCATCAATGTGTAACACAGAGCATCAATGTGTAACAGAGTGCATCAATGTGTAACACAGAGCATCAATGTGTAACACAGAGCATCAATGTGTATCACAGAGCATCAATGTGTAACACAGTGCATCAATGTGTAACACAGAGCATCAATGTGTAACACAGAGCATCACAGTGCATCAATGTGTAACACAGAGCATCAATGTGTAACACAGCATCAATGTGTAACACAGCATCAATGTGTAACACAGCATCAATGTGTAACACAGTGCATCAATGTGTAACACAGAGCATCAATGTGTAACACAGAGCATCAATGTGTAACACAGAGCATCAATGTGTAACACAGCATCAATGTGTAACACAGCATCAATGTGTAACATAGAGCATCAATGTGCATCACAGTGCATCAATGTGTAACACAGAGCATCAATGTGCATCACAGTGCATCAATGTGTAACACAGAGCATCATAGTGCATCAATGTGTAACACAGAGCATCAATGTGTAACACAGAGCATCAATGTGCATCACAGTGCATCAATGTGTAACACAGAGCATCATAGTGCATCAATGTGTAACACAGAGCATCAATGTGTAACACAGAGCATCAATGTGCATCACAGTGCATCAATGTGTAACACAGAGCATCATAGTGCATCAATGTGTAACACAGTGCATCAATGTGTAACACAGAGCATCATAGTGCATCAATGTGTAACACAGAGCATCAATGTGTAACACAGTGCATCAATGTGTAACACAGAGCATCATAGTGCATCAATGTGTAACACAGAGCATCAATGTGTAACACCGAGCACCACAGTGCATCAATGTGTAACACAGTGCATCACGGGCTGCTGATACTGACTCCTCTCCTCCTGCAGCTGCTGGAGAAGGCGGAGGCCCGGGAAAGGGAACGGGAGAAGGAGGAGGCCAGGAAGATGAAGAGGAAGGAGGCCGCCTTCAAAAGCATGCTGAAGCAGGCCACGCCCCCGCTGGAACCCGAGGCCAGCTGGGAGACGGTACGTCCGCGTGTCGACGTCTTGGATAGTGTGTCCTCTGGGCCATCTTGGATGGGTTGTCTGGTTCTGGTGTCAGTAGGAGCAGGCTTAGGTCTCCAGGACCGTGCTCGTCTGTGAGATGAAACCATTGTGACGCTCATGCTAAATGTGGTTTTTATGTACTACTCTCATTTTGACAAATGATATTGGCAGCAGAGGTTTTCATTGAAGCCACGAGGGACGGTTATGTCGGTGTGATCACTTTGAACCTTTGAACTTTTATCCAAAAAATGTAAATCTATAAATAAATGTATGCATTTATATATATCTTTGAGGTGAATATATTAGTATAATTTTCTTTGTTGCCCTCATTGATACTTGAGGTAATGAAGTAATAAAATATAACATTTCTTGTAGCTTTCAAACGGGGTCATGGAACATAACCTTTACTACCCAGAGTTCAGTCTGTCATTGGGTTAACCAACCCTAACCCCGTCCGCTCAGGTCCGAGAGCGGTTCCTCAAAGAGTCCGTGTTCGAGGACGTGACGCTGGAGTCAGAGAGGAAGAGGATCTTCAAAGACTTCATGCACGTGCTGGAGGTGAGTCCCCCCCCCCACCATCCCGGCCCCACGCTCATCCCTCCTCCTGACGGAGAGCGAACCTCAACCCTCTCTCTTCCTCTGTCTCCCCTCAGCACGATTGCCAGCATCATCACTCAAAGACAAAGAAGCACTCCAAGAAGTCGAAGAAGCACCACAGGAAGCGTTCCCGCTCCCGATCGGTACGTCACATCCCGCTCCGCTCGCCCAGCACTCCTCGGGCGCCGTGTCCTTGTCGATAGGGCTGAAAGTTTAATCGAATTTAAGCCGATATTGCCATGTCATAGAACGTGTTTGGCAAATCGCAAAGGCTGCGATTAATATAGAAATTAACAAACGGAAACAAAAAAAGATTTTTTTATTTTTTGGTGGGAATATTGTACTGTTACCGACATCGGAATTCGGTAAGATTCGTATTTCTTTTTAGTTTACAATCCGCTATCGATTCAACTCAACACATAGGCCTGGCCTGAAGGAAAGAGGAGGTTATATGTTACTGCCTGTTGAGTGAATAATGCAGCACATAAGGAACTTTAAAAAGAGAAAAATTGCGTACTAAATCGCCATCGCAATTTTGGTCGAAATTATCGCAATTAGATGATTCCCCCACTTGTTGATCTAGTCCTTAGACGGCGGCCGTGCGCGCCTAATGTAGTAAAGTTGTCCCCCCCCCCCCCCCCCTCACACCTTGTTCTTCTGCGGGCACCGCCGCCGCCACAGGGCTCCGAGTCCGAGGAGGACGAGTACCACAAGAAGAAGAAGAGGTCCCAGTCCAAGTCTCCGTCCGAGCGCTCCTCCAGTGGAGAGTCCGGTGAGGAGGAGGAGGGGGGGGGGGGGGGGGGGCTGGGATACCTCAGACAGACCGGGTAGGACGTCCGCACCCTCTCACACGGGACCTTGCTGCGTGTACTGACCGTGTTTCTCCTTCTGGCCCACAGAGCGAAGCTACAAGAAGTCCAAGAAGCACAAGAAGAAGGGAAAGAAGCGACGCCACAAGTCTGTGAGTAGCAGAGCTCCACGGAGGAACTTTTAAGCTTGAGAGAGTCCGACTTAAAGCTATCGGCTGTTAGCGACCGTATAACGAACACGGTTAATCCAGCTGCATAAGTGGCCAAGCGGTAGCTCGTTTGGCGAGGGTGTGCACCAATATGAGCCCATCAGAGACGACTGCAGCGGTCCGATGTTTGAGCGTTCCCCCCCTGGGTGTGCGTTCTCCACATTAACCCCGACCGCCCCCCCGTGGGCTCCCACAGGCGTCTGAGTCCGACGGAGACAAGAAGGGACGAGAGAGAGACGGGAAGCGCGAGAAGGACCAAGAGAAAGACAAGGAGAACGACAAGTCCAGAGGGAAGAGCCACCAAGAGCCCAAGCAGAAGTCCCCCAAGGGAAAGGCTGCCAAGGAGGAGGTAACCCATTAGATAACCCATTAGACAAACCGTAAGTATCTGACACATGGAAAATTAGAAAAATATTGAGGCATACCATAATCAGGGTGTCCGCGCATCCTTTAAAAGTCTTAAATTGATGTTTCTAAATTTAAGGCCTTAAAAAGCCTTAAATTCGTTACAAATGTCATATGCTGATCTTAAATACTGTAACTCAAGGTCTTAAATTGGTCGGGGCAGGACTATATATTTTTAAAATTTTCAGAGTGACTTTTCAGGAAGGACATGTAGAGAGGCTTCTTTCTTGCTAGCTGCATATATAAACGATTATCTGCGTGCTTGCTAGCTAGTCTGCGACAATGGGGTAGTTGCAAATTCAAGGACAGTTGGCTGGAAGACGTCCGTTTCCGTAGTTGGCTCGCGTCTTGCCAACCCCCACCATCGCGAGTTTTAGGTCTTAAATTCCATTCAAGGTGGTATTAAAAAAGGTCTTAAAAAATCTTAAATTTGACTTGCTGAAACCTGCAGATACCCTGATGTTACTTTGTCTCCCTAGTATTTTGAATGTAAATAACCTTCAGATTATGAGGGAAAACATTGCATATTTAAAAATATATTGTAAGAACATGTTGTATTTTATCTTTAGTTTACTACGTTTGAATACTTTATACCAGGGGTGGGGAACCTTTTTCACATCAAGGGCCATTTCAATTTTTCCAAAGTCCTCAGAGGGCCATACCATTATGAACATATAACTTGCTGATGTCCACCATGAAGGCCAGATCACGGAGGAACTTGCCATCACTGAGCTCCATGACAGGTTTACCCTTCATCTCCATGAAGCGTCTGACTTCTTCCCGCAGTGTATAAAACCGTGCGAGCATATTTGCACGACTCAGCCATCGCACTTCACAATGATAAACCAGATCACCGTACTCTGACTCAAGCTCGCTGAGTAACTCCTTGAACTGGCGGTTGTTCAGCCCTCTGCTTTTAATGAAGTTTATGGTTGGACACAACTGTTTTCATCAACATTGTTAAGCTTCAGGGAATGTGCCACACACAACTCTCTTGATGTATGATACAGTGGCATACAACTAAATTACTTGGATCCAGACTCAGTCGGCTCATTTCTTTTTTGACTAAAGCAGTCAATCCTTTTTGCGCGCCAACCATTGCGGGAGCTCCGTCAGTGGCGATGCCGCTCAACTTCTCAAATGGCAGTTCAAAATTGTTCATGGCCACAATAACTTGACTGAACAAATCCTCACCTTTAGTAGTGCCATGCATGGCTTGCAAAGACAGCAACTCCTCCTTTGTTTCAAACTCAGACGTAATCCCACGCAGAAAAATGGCAAGCTGTGCTGTGTGTGTGATGTCTGTTGTCTCGTCACAGGCCAGAGAAAAATACTCAAAGTCTCTTGCAGTGTTGTTGAGTGTTTTTTCAATATCTTGCGCCATATCAGTAATCCTTTCTGAAACGGTTCTCCGGGACAAACTGACGCTTTGAAATAATTTCACTTTGTCGGGCGCGAGCAGCTCCGCGGCGGCTACGAGGCACTCCTTCACGAACTCTCCTTCAGCGTGAGGTTTCAGCTTCGTGGCTATCAGTTCACTCACCACAAAACTTGCACGCGTAATATTCTCTCTGTCAGTCTGTGGCCGTGTGAAAGCTGCTTGTTGAGCACCCAAACTCCGACGAAGGGCGTTAATTTTATCCAAACGCATTTGTCCTTTCAACTCGTCGAGTTTAGCATGTTTCGAGCTGTAATGGCGCTCGACATTGGCCTTTTTCATCACCGCAAGCGCCTCGCCACAAACTAGGCACACTGGCTTGCCTTTCACTTCAACAAAGAAAAAGTAATTTGTCCATTTTTTCCTGAAATACGCGGCATTCTGCGTCCACCGGATCTGTCGGATCTGACCTCACGCCCACACTTCAAGCGTTTTATTATTTCACTCGGTCGTTGGAGGAAAACATGGACGCCACACGGAAAGCTGTTGTCGCGGTAGCATTGGCAGAGTACCAGGCACTCCAAAATAGGTAGGCTATAGGCCATAGGCAGAGATACGGGCGCAGTAAGGTATTGCAGTCATACGAGTGATTGAAATTGGCATTTAAACCACCAAAGCGGTCAAAGCACAATGAAAACATTTCATGCTTCAAGTCACACCGGGCGCAGCCATCTTGAATTCTGTCTCGGAATTTTGCTCGGTCACCACTGAGTTCAACCGAGATGGCGAGTTCGCCGTCCGAGGAAAAGGGGCGTTTTCATGCGTGTCGCTAGGCAACGTCCTCGGACCTCCGAGACGGATGGATAATAAAACGCAGCATGTATTCACTGACCCTGACGTTGACTCGGACATAGGGACTCTCGGAAAACTAATGACGGGCGATATATTTTTTTTCCTGATTTTTTTTTTTTTTAATTCATGTATGCATATATGAAGATATAAAATATAAAAATTATATTGCATTGCGGGCCAGTTGAAAGGGCCTCGCGGGCCGTATACGGCCCGGAGGCCGGACGTTCCCCACCCCTGCTTTATACAATAAGACAGTTTTACAATCCCTTACAGTCGTCTATGATTGGACGGTTTAAAGGTGTTGTTTGTGGATTCTAAATGAATCAAAGTCGTGTCTTTCCCCTCCACACACGCTGTGTTGTAACCCAGCCCTGTGCTCTCTCCTCTGCCCAGGGCGGCTGGGACACCTCTGGCAGCGAGCTGAGTGAAGGCGAGCTGGAGAAGAGGAGGCGGACCTTACTGGAGCAGCTGGATGCCCCGTGATCCCCCTACACCCCACCCCATCGCCACTGCTGGCCACCTCCTGGAAAAAACAACAAAAAAAACTCCCCATGCATTCCTCCTCTTCCTCTTCTTCCTCCTCCTCCTCCTCCATGTTGATCAAATGCCGCCACCGCGCCGAACGCAGCGGTCGTAGCCGTCCGATAACTGTACAACTTCACGATTGTACGATAATTCGTACGACTTTGGTAACTTGTTTCTTTTTATACAAAAAAAAAAGGATTGGTCTTTTGGTGGCGTAAAATAGCCTTGGTTATGCTTTAGATTATATTTGTAGGTTGTAGATGTACGTTTTTACTTTCCGTTATTTAGCTAATGGATTCGGAAGCGGTTTCGTCGCCCGATGCCGACGACGGTGTGAAGGTTCGTCAAACTTGTCTTTTTTTTTTTAAGCTTTCGACTGGGTTCTACTTAACGAGTCCCACAAGTCCAGAGAACCGGAGGGAAATCGGCTTTGAAGGTTTTTAACTTAACTGTCACTGTACGTCTTCGGACTCGTCAACCAGGATTTTGAGAATTGGAGAATTTGGATTATCTGTACATGTAATAAAATACTATTTCCATGGAGGATGGCTCCTCAATATCATGCTTTTCAAAAGGCACATCGTTGCACTTAGTAGTCATCCAATCAATCATTGTCTGCCCTATGATGATGATATGAATGGATGACAAGTTTCCACTAAATCTTGGGAGTGAGATTTGAGCGGAACATTTGTTTGAGGTTCGTCGCAGAAGATTTGATTTCTTACACCCATTTCCAAAGTTTCATAACTTCTAATCCTACAAAAATGAAAGGCGTTCAATGATCACTATTGACCACCAGGTATGGGTCCGTTTGACCCGCACCACAACCAAGTCCTTAGTCCCACAGATAATCTTCCATTACGGCAGAATTTGCTTTTATGTAGGCCATACTTGATCAACTTACTTTTTAATTACTGCATCACAACCTCGAAAAGTAGAACCAGGACACCTTAGGTTCTCTGGTTTTGGACATTCCTGTTTGAAAGGTGACTTTCTTGATTGAAGTAATCCTCATTCTCAAATCTGCCAACGCAGGACTTGAACCCAGGACTGAGGGGATCATACTCAATAGTTCTCTCCACTCAAACACCAAGTCATCGTGAATGAAGTGGTTGGAGGGTAGATTTTACATTAAATTCGCACGGTCAATGTTATGTTTTAAAAAGTACTAATCTGTAGTGACCCACCTCGGCAGTACTTGAACAAAGGACCTTGGAGCCAATAACCGAGAGCTCTATCCACTGCGCCAGAGCTGGAGGTTAGGATATGGCCGGAAGTGGACGTAAATTCAAAGAACAATAAGGGCTTGAAACCTTGTCTTAAACGTTAATCAGCAGGTCATGAACACTAAAACATGTCAGATTATATTTTAATTTTGAAGACCCTCTCATCCTCAACGGCGACACGTCCGGTGTTAAGCGGTATTTCTTCCCATTGATACAAACTGTTTTGGCACCAAGTTCGTAAGTCAACAGCAAGGGCTTTCCTGAAATATTTAACATACAAGTCACGTGTCTTGGCACATTATCAAAAAGTAAAGATCGTACTCTTTAAAATGCAACTATTAACAAGAAATAAATGTCCAGGACGCTTGTTGGAAAATTAACAAGAAAACCGTGGTTTGTAGATTTTTTTTCATTAATCTTGTGTAACTGCCAAATATAGTAGGCTAATACATGCATATTGGCGATGATTAAGACAACTTGAATATCACCTTTGGATATGATATACAATAAAATGGTGGAGTCTGTAGAAACTAGATTATATAATGTATTTTCTATATCTGCCTGCATATTGGGTAAGAGGGCGCTGATGGGATTTTTGAAATGAAGGGGACCGACCAAGCTGTCAGCAAATGATTTCAACTTGTTATTTTTGTGTAATTTGGGCTTTAACTAGCGCTGAAGTACTGTAGTAACTTTCGTAATAGCCTATTGGCCAATGGAGAATTCTTACTTGAAATCATGGATAAACAGTGAACCTTGTTAAACAAAGGCCTACTTGATCAACACTGCCCGTAGGCCTATATGATGAAACTTATTTGTCTGGAATCCCCCATAAAAACGTCATGCCTTGTGCAAAATGTTTTATTTTAACGTTTTGTGTATACACTCAGAAGTGTTTACAACATATTTACATGAATGAAAAAAAAAAAGCCAAACAAATTTACTGTCTAAGCAGGCTCACCCGACCCAAAAACATCTCTCCTCCTTTCATTAGGCTACCCTGAGCTTACCTCTGGGCAACTTCTTGACTGTCCAGTCTGTCAAGCCTCTCTTGGTGAATATGGCACACAGCAATGCCATTGGCATTTTTTGCGTCATGGTTGATGGCAACCATGTCTTCAATCTGCATAATCCACAAAAAAAACGCTCTGCCTCAGCAGATGATATGGGCACCACCATCAACAATCTCTAGCTAGCTACAGGGAATGAAAAGGTTTAATATATGGCCCAGAGCCAGGCACACTCAAAATTTCTTTAGGAATTTTGTCGTTAAAATAAGATTGCATTAAAATGAAAATCCATTAAAGCTATTCATCTACTACGGCCTAAAAAATACTTTTATTTTACATTTAGCCTACTTCAGGTAAGAGCAAATACTGTTTATTAATGTCACTAGCTACTCTACATTACAAAATGATTGGCTGCCACATCTGGGAAATTCATCAGGCAACAGGCGTAGGATATCCTACTTAGGGGCCTACATAGTTTGTTTTTTGAAAAAACGCTCTGATTGTTTTTTTTGCTTCATTTTGTTTCTTCATGAAGCACCCGCTCTGTCATAGTAGACAATGATCACCGTAACAGGTACAGGCGCGGCTACCGGTTACTCTTTTTAGGACCCTGGGGAGTGAGAGTCGTGCCAATTTACACTGAATGTCGGGACTTGGAGCTTGAAACAACGTAACCCCAAAATTGAGTGCTCCCAGCGCTTCCCAGCCTCACAAACGTACAACAAAACAGTTAACTAACTACTGTTTACGTGAGTAGAAGATAGCATGAATTCTTTGTCTGGCTGGTGAGATTAATCCGACTTTCCGAGTTGGAGACCGACTTCATGGGGGTTCTGATTAAAATTCTGACTGAGTACGGAAATTCCGACATTCGTGTACGACTGGAACGCACCATTAGTCGTAGCACACAAACGCCGGGCTCTCTAACTAACGGAACTTTAATCCTCCATTTTCCCGGCGATGTTTGTCGTCTTATGTAGGGACAGTGGGGGGGGTCACAATGAATCTGAGGGGGTCATATCCTCCCCCCCTAGTGCCATCTGCGCGCAGTATATATTTCAACAAACGAAAATACAAATTCTTCCCGTTTAAATAAGTTGTTGGCCATTCTGAGTACGAGTTGCACTGTCTTGTTTGCGCCATCAAGTTCCTGTCGGCGCAAAAGTGTTTTGCCGTACCAACCCATGTAGATGCGCAGTTAAAGTGTAGATGGAGTAACCGCGCTTCTCTGAAGTGTAGATGGCGTGCCGCGTGATCGTAGTTACTACGGTATGACTGTTGGCCAGGCTCAAACTCTTATACGAGGCAATATTATTGAAAATGTCGCGTTATAGCGAGTAATTGGTGTGAGAAATAGAGGTGCGGGGTGAGAGCGTGTGAAGACGGTAATTTGAGTGAGTCTGACGCTCAATGTGTTGGCAGCTCTGTCATAACATCACAATAAAACTGCTCCGTTCATGTCCTTCAGAAGTTTACTAGATATCCATCGTGATGTGCTTACCGAAATTGGCAGTTTATCAAAATTAGGTGCAAATGACATTTATGCCAGGACCAAAACAGTGAATTAAACAAAACATCCATTCATTGTAAATAGTTTAATTGATCGTATTCATTAAGAATCCCACCTAACGTAAAAAAAAGAGGTTATTTTAAGTATTTTATAGTCAGCACACAATGCCTAAAATACAATTCTGATTTAAAAAGAGACATGCCAGTATTATCCAGTCCAGGAGAAGAGATGAGCAGGACGTTCTTCAGAGAACATGTAATGCACAACATGCTTTAATGGGTTATTTTTGGTCCAGAGAACAGAATTGATCAAACCGTTACACAAGCCAGCGACTGGAAAACAACCTTATTCGACCTGGTATATCAAATAAGAAAGGCTAAATCGATTTGATGTCAATGTTCCATTGCTATTAAACCATTATGTTCTAAATTGGCAGTACCTTGTTAAAAAAAAAATAACAAATGTCAACTTTGAGGTCCAAATTAGATTCAAATTTGTAACACTATTCACACACTCAAACACAGTGTATGAAAACCCTTGCATCCCTAGTGCTGTGTGCGTCGCTGGCTTAGTGTAGTTTTCTGATCCACTCTGTATTTAATGAAGTGATCCAGTATGAGAAGCCTTCATAGCGCTCTACAATAATGATTTGTTAGGCTATTGTTTTGGTTTAATTAAATATAAGAAATGAAAACAACTATAAGTTAATAACATTCAAATTGTAGAGCACAGAGCATTGTAAACTTTTGTTTAAACAATATTTACAATATGAACCTCACGGGTCATATGAATTAGGAATTAAAAAAAGGGAACAACAAAATTTACGTTTGTAGCAAAATATCTGTACATTTACAAAACTTTTTTTTTTTTTTTTGCCATGTCGTCGACGTTAGAGGAGACGTCAATTAACTAACATTCTGGCCAAATGGAAAGGTCACATGAAACAAAAACAAACATTGAAAGCTAGAATGAAACCTTTTTAGTGGTTAAATACTATACAATAAAAAATACAATAAGGATATGAAGATGGCTGCACTGATTCCAAATCCCCTCTGAATAATTCCAAAAACAAACAAAAATAAAGTATTTCGATCCACCTCTCCGTTGTGCATTCATCACATGGGCTTGAGTGTCCTGGGTACACTCTGCTCATAGTGAACACTCTTGTGGTATATTCATGTATTGACCCACAACACAGCTGTATTCAAACAAAATGGAGGACACACCAACATCGCATCACTGCGATGGGACAGCCTCGCTCTCTCCTCACCAAAGAATAAGCTTTGAATGAGTCGTCCGTACAGTCAAGCATACAAATGATGTGCAATATAAAGTTCACATTAACCTGGCCCCATCCTCCCAACAACTCAGATTCCTCTTGAAATAATTCAAAGTCACCGTGGCACCGTTTTCTACGATTTTTCGAATCATCGCTTAAATCTCAACAGCTAATACTTTGATAAGGAACCCTTTTGGAGAAAAAAAAGATTGAAAAGCCATTTTGTTTTGAAGAAAAATGCTTTTCAAGCACGTTGGGTCATAGTAGGAATCCCTTGAGTCTTGGAATGTGCTTAAGTAACTCAGCCTCGTGCCGAAGGGTTCCGGAACTGTCATACGGAAGGCCCTCCATACATTCTGTGCAAGTTCCAATTCTTCTTCCCAGTATCCACCGCTCTGCTACGCATCACTGTATAATCCAGTTGGTTCATCGCATCCCAGATGTCTTAAAAATTTAAAGCCTGTTTCATGGATTGTGATGACCATCGACAGTTGGACGAAAAAACAAACCGAAAACTAACAACGTTATGACATCACATGAAAAGTTCAGGCACTTTGCAATTTACTTTTCTTTCCTTGTTAAGACCACTCTCTCATGCCATCTCCATCGGTCTAACCCCCCCCCCAGTCCTTCTTATTCCAGAGGCTGTCCCTATGCCAGAGATTCATTGTCTTTTTGTTTTTCTTTCTTTTATGTATATATTTATCTCTGTTGGTTGCTAGGAATCATTGCATTGACCTCTCTCTCTCTCTCTCTCTCTCTCTCTCTCTCTCTCTCTCTCTCTCTCTCTCTCTCTCTCTCTCTCTCTCTCTCTCTCTACTCTCTCTCTCTCTCTCTCTCTCTCTCTCTCTCTCTCTCTCTCTCTCTCTCTCTCTCTCTCTCTCTCTCTCTCTCTCTCTCTCTCTCTCTCTCTCTCTCGTCACATGACCACCTCCCCGCTGTTGATTGGCCGCAGGCTCTGGTCATCGAAACGCCGGCGGCCACTGCGACGCACGCCATCGGCTCGCCTGTATGGCTGGTTCCTCAGATCTGGTGTGTGTGGTGGGGGCACAGAGCAGGGGTCAGACATATCGTGGGGTCTAGCCATCGCTGACGTCCAGTCTAACAAAGCAGCTTGAGTTTAAAACGCAGGGAAACTAAAACACGATTGATGTTGCCTCTTTGCCAAGATGGAGAGAATAATCCAGTTAGGGGGATGGAATGATATCTGGCCAATGCTTTGCTATAATTGTTGGAACCAAATGTGAAAAAAAGTTATTCAAAGTGATGAATAAAGGGGGTATGAATAGTAAATGGAAATATCAGCGATAAAAAACAGGTGGTGAGGTGACTGCACATCATGGAGGGGAGGAGGGAGGGAGAGAGAGCGGGAGGGGAGGAGAGAGGGAGGGAGGGAGGGGAGGGAGAGGGAGGGAGGGAGGGTGAGAGGGATGGAGGGAGGAGAGGGAGGGGAGGGGAGGAGAGCAGGGGGGGAGAAGAGGGAGGGAGGTGAGAGGGGAGGGAGGGAGGGAGGAGAGGGAGGGAGGGGAGGAGAGTGGGGGGGGGGGGAAAGGTGGAGTAAAAAGAGGAAATGCTTGCCAGGTTTGGGTCACATCCAGCACTACAGAGGATTTCCTTACCCTCGAGTAGACAGTGGGGAATATAGTAATATTATTCTTCTTTAGGGCTGGATGAGAAGAAGACAAAATGGAGGTTAAAATGAATAAAACAAAGAAGGTAAAGCTATGGCGATGGGGGGGGTCCTGCTAGGTAGCATCCCGCACTGGGCCGGGCAGAAGCATTGCGGTTTGGCAAAGCGAGGGAGGGCAGAGGGGGGTGTGGGGGGGGAGATTGAGTAGGCCGCTGGCCAATGAACTTACACCAAATCACAAAGGGGCGGGGCTTAATAGACACGGCGCGCTTGAGCCTGTTAACTGGCACAGAGGGCGGCGAACCGAAGAGGCAGAAGCTTTTTACCGTTTGTTTTAGTTTCCTGCGTTTTTAAAGACTCACGACTGCTTTGCAGAGAGGCGGACCAGCACGCCAGGACAAACCAAACACCCCATTTTAAAAACACACGGTGAACACAAGAGTGGTTATGAGTGTTTAGATGACAAGGCGACGACACCTCCACCAAGGCATGCATGCATGCAACCACCCAATAAGCACCCAATAGAAAGCGAAAATGGCAACTAGGTGAGGTGCTTTTCCACTGGCGGCAGTTGGCCTTTTGTTAGTCGGCAAGCAGTGAACACAAAACAATCGGGGACTTTCAAAACACCCCCTTCGTCGTCTGCTGCGGCACAACACTTCATGCGTCATGTTAGAGATTAGGACCTTGTCACGCCTGCCAAGGCAATGAAAGTCATGTGACAGGAAGGTGACCTTATCAGCAGATGGCCGAGCAAAGCACAAGGTAAGAGGTACGAAGGGCAGCAGGGATGCATTGTGGGTAACGACGGCGGAAGGGGGATTTGCATGCGAGACGTTAGCAGAACAGCAACAGCGGTGTCATCGTAAACAAACAGTGTTCATAGAAACCGGAGTTGAAAAGCATCATATTATATTTATAATATATAATACCAGAGGCGATAGCTCTGCAGAAATCACCACATTAGTCTTAAAGGCATGTTATTGGTTAAAAGGTGACAGAGGTTAGAATGCATTATCTTCTGTCAGAATAGAGAGATGCTATAAAGTCACTAAATAATGTTATAATATTTATCTTTCTAGAGACGTGTTATTCCGTTTATGGTCAGCAGGGGGCGACAAACATCGTATATTTCGACGACTAGGGTTAGGGTCATCTCATGTCAGTCCGGATAGGGACGGCCTCGAGGCCCCGCCTCCCCGTGTGACATTAGGGTCTGCTGCGGTTCGCTACGATGATAAATATATCTCATGATTTTCACATGCATTAGGAGCTCCAGACTGTTATCCCACCAAAATGTCATGCTGGAATGGGAGAAAGACACACACACACACGCAAACACACACAAACACACTCAAACCCACACAAACACTTTCAAAAAGCACACAGTATAACACCATCTATCCCCCGGTAGTATTCCCGAGACGGGTCGGCTCGGAACACATGCACAGGTTACCGGCGACGGACAGTGAAAGAAAGAGTGTGTTAAGGCGCAAAGGCAAACAAACACACACACGGAGGGAGAGAGAGAGAGAGTGTGTTAAGGCGCAAAGGCAAACAAACACACACGGAGGGAGAGAGAGAGCGCGAGCGAGCGGTGTGTTCCAGCAACCTTGGGGTGGGAGCAGCAGGAGCGAGCGTTCTACAAGCTTAGTAATGGTACTCGTCACTGAGGGCGGGGTCGCAGAAGAAGCGCGAGCCGCGCTTGGCGGTGCGCGCGGTGAAGGGCACCGTCTTCAGCACTGTGGTGACCGGGAGGGAGGAGGGACAGACAGCCAGAGACACAGGACAGCGTGAGGAGAAGCAGTGGGTTGAGCTGGTTAATGTTCCCCCAAAACAACAGCAAAAACAACGACGCCATGGCAGACTGGTTCACACTGTGGAGCAGATCCTAAACTGAAACTGCATTCTAGAAGGGTGTGTGTGTGTGTGTGTGTGTGTGTGTGTGTGTGTGTGTGTGTGTGTGTGTGTGTGTGTGTGTGTGTGTGTGTGTGTGTGTGTGTGTGTGTGTGTGTGTGTGTGTGTGTGTGTGTGTGTGTGTGTGTGTGTGTGTCCGCCTGCCCAGAGGGCAGCTAGAGGGGGAACCAAACTATTGTGTTACTTGTCTATAGTCTTCCTAAGGGGTACACATACTGTTTTAAGGTTACTTTTTCTTTAATTGGTTTGAAAACAGCAAAGTGTTAACGGAAAAGCCAAATGTTTACACTCTACTGCAGGCATTTTCCATTTAATTCTGTAATTAGAACGTGTAGATGTTGAAGATTATATATTATCGTATATATATTTGTTGGTCCATGACAATATTGCACTAAAGATATATATATATATCTTCAACATCTACAGGTTCAACTTCTACAGGAACATCAACATGTTCGTGTAGATATTGAACCAGAACTCTGCAATTAGGATAGTCAGTGTACCTCTGTTGTTCATGTCCAAACCTGTGACGGTACAGCGTGGTGTACCACACGTACCAAACTGATCCACCAGCAGGTATTAATAGCAACAATTACAGTTTTAGCGGGCTCAAAACGTGATTGGATTAGCTGCGTCGTAAATGCATGTTTACACATGACAATACGTGTTAAATACAGGCTTTTATTTTGAAATGATAGCAGAATCGTTAACAAAAAGCGCTTGCATATCGTTAGTTGGCTGAGAATCCCCAAGTTAATGCCTGAAAATGTTGAGCACAAGAGAGGACCTGCATGCATTTATCCCAGAGAGAGAGAGAGAGAGAGAGAGAGAGAGAGAGAGAGAGAGAGAGAGAGAGAGAGAGAGAGAGAGAGGAGAGAGAGAGAGAGAGAGAGAGGAGAGAGAGAGAGAGAGAAGAAGAGAGAGAGAGAGAGAGAGAGAGAGAGAGAGAGAAGAGAGAGGGAGAGAGAGAGAGAGAGGAGGAGAGAGAGAAGAGAGAGGAGAGAGAGAGAGAGAGGGAGAGAGAGGAGAGAGAGAGTGAGAGAGAGAGAAGAGAGAGAGAGAGAGAGAGGACAGACCAGCCAGGAGGCGGGGCCAGGTGAGTGTACCTGTGATAATGTCTTCGATGGTTCCGTCCTTCCCTTCGTAGACATGTCGACTGTCCTTCACCTGCTTCTTCCGCAGCTCCTGGATCAGCTCCCGTTGTGGATGTTTGCTCTTGGAGGGGGACTGGACACACACACACACACACACACACACACACACACACACACACACACACACACACACACACACACACACACACACACACACACACACACACACACACACACACACACACACACGGCTTTAGAACATCAGTTATGTCCAATAATCCCCTGCAGTGTCAACGCTCATCAGTGAACCTAATCTCTGTCCGTGTAGGTGTTTGTGTGTCTCTCTCTCTCTGTCTGTCTGTACCTTCTTGTCCTCGTCCATCATGGCCTCCTGCTCCAACAGCTTCTCCATCAGCATCTGCTCCTGCCTCTTCCTGAACTCGTTGTCCTCGTCTGCTTGCTGTGTACACAACACACAAAACACTAAATAAACAAACTGTGTGTGTGTGTGTGTGTGTGTGTGTGTGTGTGTGTGTGTGTGTGTGTGTGTGTGTGTGTGTGTGTGTGGGGCTCACCCTGTAAGCCTTGACGAAGCGTACGAACACGGGGAAGAAGACCGAGGGGGGGGTGGTCTTGCTGTTCTCGCCGAAGAACTTTACCGCCTCGTCAAAGGCGTCCTGTTGGAGAAAACAGTAAAACAAAAGAAAAAAAGTGTTAATCACTGCACTCCAACCCTAGCTCTATAACCAAATCCTAAAACCGTCCCTAAAACCTAAGGGGACCCTCCCCTAAAACCCTAAAACCAAACATCAAACCCTAAGATCCAAACCCTAACCCTAAACCATTACCCTAAACCCCAAACATTTACCTTAACCCTAAACCAAACCCCAACCCCGTTGAACCCCTACAGCTGCCCCAGAAGCCCGCTCACCTGGGCGACCCAAGATCCCCAACCCAAACCCTAACTCTGACCAAGTTGAACCCCCACAGCTGCCACAGACGCCCGCACCCAAACCCCAACACTAACCCTTACTATAACCCAAGCCCTAACTCAAACCCTCACCTTATCCCAAACCCTAACTCTAACCCTCACCCAAACCCCAACCCCAACCCCCAGGTGAACCCCCACCGCGGCCCCAGCCCACCTGGGCGATCTTGGCGTCCTCCTGCAGCTTGCGGAGCTTGGCCTCGTTGAGGGCGATGAAGTCCTTGAGCATGGTGTTGTGGCCGTGCATGCTGTACTCCCTCTTGGTCAGATCCATGCCCCGCTGCAGCTCCCGCACGTCCAGCAGCACGTTGTCCAGCGACACTGTACACACACACACACACACACACACACACACACACACACACACACACACACACACACACACACACACACACACACACACACACAATAAGGCCATGGCAACAACACACACACACACACAGAAATGCAAACACACACAAACATGTACACACAGACATGCAAGCAAACAGACACAGGAATACACACATGCACGCAAGGACACACACAATAAGGCCATGGCAACAACATATATGCATATTTTTTCTTTAAATACGGTTTCAATATATCCCTCGACATTTCTGGGTTATTTTAAGCTTAACATATTTTTCGAGTTGGGGGCCAACAGCACCTCCACAAGTGGGTCACAGCCATGGCGACGTTTTTCTCCGAGAATCTCCTAGAACCTCACCTGCTGCTGCCTTCTCCACGTAGTGGATCTCGTTGTAGAATAGAGACACCTGCTGGTACTTCTCCCGCACCACGTTGGCGATGTAGTGCAGCAGTGTCTGCTTGCGGTCCGTCGACTTGGTGTCCAGCAGCTGAACATAAAACAAACATTCATGAACGGTCATCCATCACAGTCACCGAGCGGCCATCTTTGTTCTGATCGCCATCCGGGTGGGGATAGGAAGTCCCGGAGGAAGGCCCATATAAGGCTTGAATGTGCCGTAGAACACTGCCGGATTTAAAGGGAATGAGCGAGGGACGTACCAAGTCTAAACTCTGTAGTTTGAATCCGTACACGGCTCCTCGCTTGCCACTGTTCATGTAGTTTCCCAGCGCCAAGATGATCTGCAAATAAACATTAATCAATAATCAAACAATCAAACAATCATTGATCTATTTATCAATACCAGATGGGACATTTGGGAAATGCATGTCCAGATATCAACGTTGTGTTATCGTCCTCTCTGTTCTGATCTCAGAATCGTCCCTAAAGTGCCTTCAACGTCACAACGCCGGGAGTGTGTTCTCACCTCTAGGATCTTCTTCAGCTTCTGGGACGACTTGATGGACACGGAGGCCGCGATGACGGCATGGAGTTGCTGTAGGCCGTCGGAGAGAAGACAACGTTAAGACTAGACGTAGCGCTCAACTCCCTTTCCCACTCTGATGACCCAAACTAATCACAAGCAACTCTTAAAAAGATAATACTTTTATAATGCCAGGAGAAAATCTGTTTTACAGCAGCAAGAGCGAGAACACTTACTGGCGGAAAACTCATGCGTTCTTCATGAATTTGTTTGTGGCACAACAACAGCCTCATTCGTTTCCTGCTAGTTCAAACCCTGTGCTGCTTCCTCCTGTACAAACCCCCGACACTACAAAACAAAAGCGTCTTTCTCTGCATCTCACCGGCGTGAGCATTTGCACGCTCTCGGTGAAGTTCCCGATGAAGGCCATGATGGTCATCTTCTGCATGAGCCGCTCGATCTTGCTAAAGTGCATCATGAAGCGGTCCTCGTTGGTCAAGCTCTCCAGCGGCTTGCGCTCCTTCTCGAACTGCCGCAGGACCTTCACCTCCGTCTCCGTGGGCTGGAAGCGCATCAGGCACTCCACGTAGTCCACGGGCAGCGCTCGCAGGTCGAAGCTGAGGGCGCGACACGGGACGCAGGCGGTTAAGGATGGCCAACGGGGTCACCTCTTTAGCCCATGTGGCTCACAGCGAGTTCAGCTCTAGTGCCGTTAAGGAGGGTGTTGTGAGGGGGGGCATCTTGTTCTAGGGTGCCTACAGGTAAGGGCGGACATGGGCGGAGAGAGGGGATTCGAACCCACAACCAGAACTCCACCCCAAACAAGTACACCATACTGGTCCCTAAAAAATCTTTCATTTTCAAGAATTGATTTTCTAAATAAATGTTAAAAAAAGAAATATATATATATACAAAGAAAATAATGAAAATAATTCCAAATTACATGTATCTTTAGTGTTCCTGATCATTTATATAGACATATTCTTGATCAAAGATCAAAGTTTGATTAAAGTGCACCAACGATAGTCCACACCCAAACAAAAATTCCAAAACCATGCATATTAGCCAACCATGCGTGCAAAAAAAAAGCAGAACTCTTATTTTGAAAGGGCTTACATTTGGATGGACTTGCTGATCTCCTCGGGGGTCTTGCCCACCTTCCGCAGCGTGATGGCCAGGTTCTTGGCCCGGTTGGAGTCCAGCAGGGACACCTTAGTGGGGCCCTTCTGGGACACCTTCTGCTTGCTGGAGATCACGTCGAAGGCCTGCCCCTGGGCCTTGGTCTTGAACATCTCCTCAAACTCATCCACGTTCAGGTCCTGGAAGAGCACAACAGTCAACCGTCAGTTCTGCTCGTCCCGATCATCTCCAAGGGACTGCGTCCGTCGTGAGCCTCTAAACACTGTGTATTAAACACGTTTGTTTGCTTAACATCTCTAGCTATTATTCCTGTGAGTAAGGTAGTCTACTTTAAGATTTACAGTTTAAATAACGTGTATTAAATACGTTTGTTTGCTTAATATATTTCTAGCTATTCATCCCGCGCAGACGGTAATCTACTTTTAGATTGAACGTCGTCAAATAAATGTAGAGCAGACTGCTAGTTCTACAAGCCCAGTAGGAGGCGCTACCTCCAGTATTCTCTCGTCGTCGATCTCGTTGAAGACGGTGCCGTTGATCTGGTTGGGCTTCAGCGCCACCCAGTTGAACACGGGCATCCTGAACTTTGTCTTGATGGGCTTCTTGATCTTCACGGCTGGGCGGCACAAAGAGAGGTTAGAATTTAGCATTTTGCTCTCTTCACCGGTTGAGACGTCAGCTGCATGCAGACAAACACACACACAAACATGCAGAAGGGTTCTGGTGCTGGAGCTGGTGGTGGTGGAAGATAGAGTGGAGGCGTCGACATGCATACTGCAATGACCTTCTCTGAGACATTAAATATTTATTTGGTATTAATGTAGTTTCAAAATCCCAAAGTTCCCCTTAGCTTGACACTTTCCATGTCCCTGCTCTTGGTTCTGAATAAAATCTAGAAACATATCCTCATTAGAGGAGATTCAACTTTTGAAACTTTCGGATCGTACTGACTTCAACCTCAACATCAGCCTAGCCCCGCTAGCTTCCAGACCCAGCTAGCCACCTAGCCCAGCTAGCCACCTAGCCAAGCTAGTTACCAGGCGCTGCTAGCTACCTAACCCAGCTAGCTACCAGGCCGAAACAGCTACCTAGCCAAGCTAGTTACCAGGCGCTGCTAGCTACCTAACCCAGCTAGACGCCAAACCAGGCTTGACACCTAGCCCAGCCAGATACCTAGACCAGCTAGATGCCTAACCAAGCTAGATGCCTTATCAAGCTGCGTAACCCAACTAGATACGTAATCCAGCTAGATACGTGACCTAGCTCGATACCTACTTTCTCCAGACATTTGAGGAAGGTGCTGACTGACTGGCACGGCCTCAGTGAGGGGTTTATATCAGAGCCAGCAGGGGCTCGAGATAAGGGATGGGAGTGAATGTGGCAGGAATGTGGCAGTCAGGTTTTAACACAACGCATTCACAAACGGCCCCAAACACACACACACACACACACACACACACACACACACACACACACACACACACACACACACACACACACACACACACACACACACACACACACACACACACACACACACACACACACACACACACACACACACACACGCACACAAACGCTTATCTATTGCCATCATCGGCCTGCTACAGCAAGTCCTGCGTCTCAGCCTACTAGCGCTATCATTTTTAGGTCAACAGTAACACTTAAGTCTGTGGCTCACAAATACACACAAAGATATACACACAGACTGAAACAGACAAGGACTCCTAGCTACAGGGTCGACCCAGAGAAGAAAATCATGCAGTTTGAAACATGGTATTTTTAGAGATGTATATAAAGATTTTTTAGAAAAAGATGTTTTTTGGTCATTTAGTTTTGAAGGCACATGATTCATCCACTTATGCATGGTACATTCAATGTGTTTTAGAGTGAAAATACCATTTTCCAAACATGGACAGACAGAGAAGGTGGTCTCGACAGACAGCAGAGAGGGGAGAGTAAACAGGGGAGGGGTTGAAGACCAAGGCAGACCTACAGAACAGTTTGATGGGTCCCTCTGGAAGCCGGACAAAAAAAAGGTTGAAAGAAATTTAAAAAGAAATTATTTGCGGAATGAAAGCAAGCATCTAGAAAAGCCTCTACATGCAAATCCCTCTTAAAGACATGTTCCACTGTGTCTCTGCTAACGGGAAACACTGGTTTTCAAAGTTATTCACAGTTGAAGTTTGGAGCGCATTCCCACGTCTCCGCGGCAGTGGTGATAAAAGCCCCACGTACACATTAACACTCAGGCATGCAGGGCAAAGCCAGAGGGCTCCACAGTGTGTGAATCCTGGCTGACTGTTCTCTTTCTATCGCCCGCAACAATCTCAGCACAAACATATTAGCGCCCGAGTCACAGATAGCTGCTCCCCGGTGAGTGAGCGAGACAATGCAGCCTATCACGCGGTCGGACCACTCCGCACAGAGCTCTATCACATCCGGCGTTGTCCTCCACAACCCCCCCCCCCCCCCACCCGAAACTGGGCCGGTTGGAAGGGCCGAGATAGGAACCCCGAGATAGGAGCCCTTGTTTGAGATTGTACTGATAAAAACCAACCGAATAAACCCCCCCCCCCCCGAACAATCAGTTCCCGTTTGCCGACTTAAAACATGGTAAAAGCTAATCTTGCACCGCCGAGATGTGATCAGAACAACCCGCACTTCACGCGCAGATGCCTTCATTGTGTGCATTATGACGTCGTTCCACCAGGAGTGTTTTCACAGCCCCAGGTGCGCTCACCTGCGAGGCCGGAGTTCATGATGACGGTGGGCGTTCCCCCGCCTCCCGGGAGCGGAGGGGGGGGCGGGGGAGGTATGGACCCCCCTGACGAGGGGAGGGGAGGAGGAGGAGGTGGGGGAGGAGGGGGAGGTGGCGGTGCTATAAGGGAGTCGACCGGCGAGCTCCCGTTGGGCACTGAGAGAGAGAGGAGAGATAGAAACAAAAGAGGAGGTGGGAGGGAGAGAGAGGGAGAGGGAGAGGGAGAGAGAGAGGGAGAGATGGAGAGAAACGAAGGAGAAATAAACGAATATTAGGAAATGTAAAAACAGAAAAAGGCATATCAGAGAAAAGGGCTAGCTTTTCTTTTAACCTTTCCGTAATTGAATCACTAAATGTAGCTTTAAACACTGCGATACATTAAAAAAGCTTGGATTTCATACTCCAGTGGGCATTGTTTTAGGGAACCACCAGACAGTGACTAATGTCCATTTACAAGATTGCTTTAGAAGCGCTCCCTCCTGCCCTCTAGTGGTCAAAATGAAATGAATGCCGCTTTAACAACATAAACCTACACAAGCCGTTTATTGGAGGAGGTGGCGGAGGAGGAGGAGGGGGAGGTGGCAGCGGGGCCAACATCATGTCCCCCGTATAGTTCAGGACCCCGCCTCCTGGTACCCCACCCCCCTCCACGCCGGGCGGTAGCGTGAGCGCGCCGGTGGGGGCGGCGCCCGGGGCCAGGACGGAGGCGTCTCTGTGGCCCTTCTTGTGGCCCTTGAGCGTGCCCTGCTTCTCCAGCTCCTGGATCTTCTTCTCCAGGTTGCCCTGGCGCTGCAGCGTGGCGTCCCGGTCCTTCACCACCTGCCGCAGCGCGTGCACCTGGGAGTTGGCGTCCTTGTACACTTCCTGTTTCCGGGTTCATGGGGAGGGAGGCGGGACAAAGTATGAGGATGTGAGGATGGTGGTAGTGATGTAGGTGGAGAGGATTTTAGGATGATTAAAACAATAAATAAAGTTGATTAATGAAGTGAAAGACTTCTTGTTCATTGAAAGTTAACATCTGGGCAGGGGAGAGTTTTTGTTTGAGTTCAGCTCAGAGTTGAGGTCGAGTTTGTGATTGCATACATTTCTAAGACTGGGAGGAGACTAGGAGGAGACTGGGAAGAGACTGGGAAGAGACTGGGAAGAGACTGGGAAGAGACTGGGAGGAGACTGGGAGGAGACTAGGAGGTGTCTAGGAGGTGACTGGGGGGAGACTAGGAGGTGACTGGGAGGAGACTAGGAGGAGACTAGGAGGAGACTGGGGGGAGACTGGGAGGAGACTGGGGGGAGACTGACCCGGATTACTTCCAGGTCCTTGTTCCGCTGCATCAGCTGCTTCTCCAGCTCTACGATCTTGGACATGGCTTCGTTCTCCGTGTCCTGTAGCTTCTCTGACAACTGTCAGACAGCACCAAGGGAGTCAATGAGTTATATATGAAATTATCGCCATCGTCGTCGTAATCATTATAATAATAGTAAAAAATAATAATAAGAACAATATCTACAATAAAATACAATTATCAATAAAAACAAATTGAGCAAAAAGTAGAAAGACAAAATTCGTGAAGGCAATAAAATATAAAATGTGTGATCTATGAATGCCTCCGTTCGATTGGAGAACTCGGGAGAACCATAGATCTGGATGAGGGTTCTCACGTGGGACATGTTCTCCTCCAGCTCCTCCACCCGCTCCAGGGCGGCGTTCTTGGTCTCGGCGTCCTCCAGCAGGGCGCCCACGTCGAACACGTTGTCCAGGTACGCCTGGATCTGCACCTGCAGCTTGTCGCTCTCTGTGTGCTTCAGCTTCTGCAGGGAGGAAGCACCACAGACAGGCAGGCAGGCAGGCAGGCAGGCAGGCAGGCAGGCAGGCAGGCAGGCAGGCAGGCAGGCAGGCAGGCAGGCAGGCAGGCAGGCAGACAGACAGACAGACAGACAGACAGACAGACAGACAGACAGGCAGACAGACAGACAGACAGCAGCAGACAGACAGACAGACCAGACAGACAGACAGACAGGCAGACAGACAGGCAGACAGACGGGCAGACAGACGGGCAGACAGAGGCAGACAGGCGGCAGGCAGGCAGGCAGACAGACAGACACACACACACAGAGACACAGAGACAAACACACACACACACAGACACGCACACACACACAGACACACACACACACTTTTAGGTTTGGGATGGATATTCTGAGGGTCTTCTGAGAGTCAAACATGATGCTACATCTCTGTAGCTCATTGGGTCTGGCTTCAATAGAGTCGGAGCTGAAGAGAGATCACCTTCAGCGGTCTCTTCAGAAACGCTTGGTCCTTGATATTGTTTGCGGGTTAAATAACTTAATAGCTTAGTGCACATTTTCTTCCATCGTGTCTTCCTATCTGTTTGGTAGACCTAGTGGGCTATCGCGGTAGATACACCTTCCATCCTTTAAGAACTACGAGTCTGTATATCATCGTCTCTTTCTGCGCTAGGTTCTTCCGGTCTTGCCCAACTCACGTCGAGGTACTCGTCCAGAAACAGCTTGGTGAAGTCGTACTGCAGGTGGACCCGGAAGTTCATGTCCTCCACCGAGTGGACCACGATGTTGATGAACTGCATACAGGCCACCTGGAGGTAGGGGGGAACTATTAGGCTGAACGAGGAAACACACCTGGTGGATAACCTGACACGCAAATTGAGGTTGAAAAGATTCATAACAAAATAAACAGCAGGGATGAATACATTTGATTAAAACTAATTATTGCTCAACATGTGCATTTAACATATAATCTGTATGCATTATGCAGTACAGACTGTACAGACAGATCCTGGTAGCAGTACTTCAGCTCTTCATATGTGCCATGGGCAGCCAATGGGAAGCTGTTGGGCAGCCAATGGGAAGCTGATGGGCAGCCAATGGGCCTTAACCACCTAGCGGCCATCTTGGCTTCATCTTGGTTCTAAAAGCAAGCTGGGGGGAGGGGGGGAACTGAAAGCGTCCACATTCATGGCCGTTGGGTGAATGGGGCCCGTGGCTGACTCTACAAACAGATCAAAGGGATTCTCCTCTGTTGAACGTCAAATTCTCCTCCTCACTTAGTGCACATAATGAACTTCCTGTGTGAGGGGCTTAGGCCACACACTCCACGGCGTTCTCATGACGTTGAGAACGCCGTGGAGAATGTGTTTACTTTCGCGCTGGTGTCAAATGACTGGCCGCCCACCAAAGGCCCCTCAGAGTGGACTTGTGACTCGTGGCACACAAGGCCTATTCAAACACAGCATCTGTTGGCCTCTGGCCCACTAAATCAATGACACAGACACAGACACAGACACACACACACACACACACACACACACACACACACACACACAGAGCTGAGACCCTTCAGTTGAGAGGCATATCGGGAGGGAGGGTTTGGGGGTGGGGAGAGCGGGAGAGCGGGAATGGGGGGGGATTATGTATAACTGCCACTTTTCACAATCGCAAAGTCTGTCAGTCGTGTCCGCCAGGCTAATTAGCAACAATGAGCTCTGAGATTGATTCAGCACGGAGCCAAGGCTGAAAGAGCCTGTATCAGTCCTGGGCTGACATAGGCTCTGTCACAGAGCTCCAGGCTGATATAGGCTCCGTCACAGAGCTCCAGGCTGACATAGGCTCCGTCACAGAGCTCCAGGCTGACATAGGCTCCGTCACAGAGCTCCAGGCTGACATAGGCTCCGTCACAGAGCTCCAGGCTGACATAGGCTCCGTCACAGAGCTCCAGGCTGACATAGGCTCCGTCACAGAGCTCCAGGCTGACATAGGCTCCGTCACAGAGCTCCAGGCTGATATAGGTTCTGTCATGCCGCCTCAGTTCCAGGCTGATATAGGCTCTGTCATGCCGCCTCAGTTCCAGGCTGATATAGGCTGCACCGGGGAGGGCTGCTGTCCTGATAGAGGGTTAGGGTTAGGGAAGAGAGGCGCACTGTTCCCTACCATGAAGTCAATGTTGTTGTCTTCGTTCCTGAAGTGCTCCATTAGCTTCTCGAAGCGCTGCTCCTCCACACACACCTGGGGGGGAAAGAACAAACAAAGGGTTTATAATGTTATACTTGTAGATGAAGAGATGCATGTCATGGAGGACCAGGTAGGGGTCAGGGGTCAGGGGTCAGCCTACTACAGATACACTGTGGACACGGGGATCGAAGCCAGTAACTTTTGGGCTGGCCACTTCACTCTCTCTGTGTGCGATTTACCTGTAATTCATTAGCGGGGTGACCTGCCTCCCCAACATGCAGCACTAGTGCCCGTTTTATGGTCCACTCTCGCCTGAGTGCACTCAGTGTCTCCCCACTGTAATCACACCCGAAGTGCCCCGGCCGGTTAGTCTCTAGTGTGGATGCGCACACCCGTCTCTCGAGTGCACGTATATTGTTTAATGAAATAGAACACCGTTG
>OLKM01000542.1:7500-57500 GCA_900291075.1 Melanogrammus aeglefinus | reverse complement strand
GAAGAATCTGGTTCTCGCCTGATGCGAAAAACACATACACAAGTTCAAACGTGTCACTTCCTGAGACCGCTGGGGACAGAAACAGAGCGCAGTCCCAGTAGGTGACCGAAGAAAGAGGCCGTTTTGTGGAGCTAAACTTATGGGATAGGTACACCAAACGTACCACTATTATCCATCCCAACAGCACAAGGTTCAGATGTTACCTGCATGTCGTGACCCTCTCACGCCTGGTTCCACCCCCGTTCTCGTAAAACAATGTTAAACACAGTACCTTTACAGTGAGACAGCGACACAACCTTAGAAAACGCACACTGACCGGTTCCAATCCGTTCTCGTAAAACTATGGTAAGTACAGTACCTTTACAATGAGACGTACACAACAGCATAAAACACACACTGACTCACACTAGAACTATGGACTACAGGTGTGGGTAAACACATTCTAGGAATATCTAAGGGGACTGTACACTTGGCACTTAGGCATACCGTCGTTTTTCCGAGCACTTTGGGCACTTAGTGGTGCTCCCAGTCCTTCGAGGGAGGCGTCACAGAGGAAGAGAAAACATAAAAGCCAACTTCATTTGCAATTCAAATATTTAACTGACACTCTACTGGGGGGCTCGACAGCAAAACAATGGCTGGGTTGCGTTGGGAGTTAATATTCAACAGCGCGTCTTTATACTTCGTGTGACCGTCCGAGGAGATGACATTGTCCCAATTAGTGAGTCGGAATGGGGCGTCTGCTCACAACGGAAACAGGAAGCGGTTAAAGCAGACCTCGGCACGCCAGAGTCGTGAAACAGCGGCACGCTTTGGCTGATGCGTCCAGAACTCGCGGAGGTATTTAAGCACCTGGATCAGCTTTTTTTTACGGGCCGCCGATAGCAAGAACTAAACTAGAAGCTTCACTCGCTGGCGTTCAGGGAGCCACACAAGCAGAACGCCAGGGCACGGCGAAGGTTTGAGGTTCTGCGGGGGAGAGGAGAAGCCTTTTAGTCTAAGGGCTGGGGGGGGGGGGGGGAGAATGCCTAGAAGCACAGAAGGGAGGCTGGCAGAGCAGAACTCACTAGCCAACACAAAGAGCAGGTCCAATAAAACAGGCAGTGCTGGCACGGAGCCGCAAAGTAGCTAGCAGGCGGGGAGGGGTTGGTTGGGGGGGTGAGTATGCGAGAGTGTTTTGTGGCTGAGTGTGTCTGAACCGGAGGGTCGGATCTGTTTATGCCCCTTGGTAATGTGTTTGTGTTTCGGCTAAAGTGTCGACAGGCGTGTGCACGTGTGGATGTGTGTGTGTGTGTGTGTGTGTGTGTGTGTGTGTGTGTGTGTGTGTGTGTGTGTGTGTGTGTGTGTGTGTGTGTGTGTGTGTGTGTGTGTGTGTCTTCTCTGGGTTGTTTATGCCGTCATCTGTTTTTGCATCAGCTGAGGTGTGGATGGACATGTGTGCAGAGAATGTGTTGGTGCATGGGTGCATAGATACAAGTGTGTGTGTGTGTGTATTTTGTGCGGGTGCGTGAGTGGTCAGGACATGGGGTGAAAGCTGTTGACGGGCCCACAGTGAGCCAGAAACCTGCCTGCCGTTGAAGAATGGTAGACAGAACATCGGAAGACTATGGAGACACACGGAACAGAACCATGAAGACAGAGCAGAACAATAAAGACAATAGAACCATAAAGACAGAACAGAACCATGAAGACAGAGCAGAACAATAAAGACAATAGAACCATAAAGACAGAACAGAACAATAAAGACAATAGAACCATAAAGACAGAACAGAAGCATGGAGACAGAGCAGAAACAAACAGTCAGAAGCACCAATGTGAAGTTAGATGTCAAGCTAGAGTTCCTGAAGATGCACGTTAACTACTGCATGTGGTCTGTCTGGGTGTGCACATATTCTGTCAGATATTTCTGTACTGCACTTATTACTGCCACAAACCGGGTTAGTCTTTAAAGGAAGTTCAAAATGTCTCAAGAAGAAGCAACCTCAGTCGTGTTCACACCATTCTTTTTAAAACACACCAGCAGAAAAGACATTCAACAGTAGAAACATGAGGATAATAAAGATAATAAAAAGGTGAGAACTTAACTCCACCATCTTGAGTCCTCTTTCTAAAATCACATTCTTTGTCAGGGTTTGTTTGACTTTACCCCCAGAGCTCAACTGGTGGTCCCACCAACTTCCTGTGTGCGTGGCCTGTGTGTGTGTGTGTGTGTGTGTGTGTGCGACTGTGCGTGTGTACGCATTGCACTTGGAAGAAACATTGTAGTTTCTAATTGCATCAACAACTGAACGATAATCCATTACCGAATGGATAAAACATTCGATTATAGCGCTCAGAGTCAACTAATCCATCAAAACATGTATTTGGTTTACTCTGCAGGGCTAGAAATGTGCCCCGAGCCCTTTAAAGTCCACCATGCCTCATGACCACCTTAAGGGGCTTTCAGACATCACATGAAACGTGTGACTGCTCAAAATAGTCCCCGCTGTAATTCCGTTCCCTACTGAACTAAATAGTGTAGAAATACTACAAAACAAATCCCTTCAGAAATGTAGTGTATGTAGTGTGATTAATGTGCGTTTGGCGTTGTGTGTTGCCGTGTCGAGATGTATTGGTCTAAAAGAGGTATTTCTTTGTTCATTTGGGTCTCCATATCTTTGTTTACAGTGTGTTAAGTTACGTAAGAGTGCAGTGTGTCTCCATATTTAACAGTGTGTCTAGTAGTTATATCGGTTACAATGTTGTTGTACATTATATACGGTTCACAGTCACTAGTGAAACGAACCGTGACTACTAGCCCCCGACTGTGACCAGTAAACCGAACCGCTTGCTTTTAAAAAAAAAATGTACAACCGTTCCATCCCTACTAGTGACATTTTTTTGTACAATGTGTCTAGATAGTTATTTATATAAGATTACAGTGTGTCGAGTTATATCGTTTACAGTGTGTCCAGGTCATTTCCGTACAGTGTGTAGTTCAATTAGTGTACAGTGCGTCTAGTTATAGTGGTTTACAGGGCTGCTGGATACATCAATTTAGCCTGCTGCATAGTTCTATTTGTGTCCTGCGTGGCTTACCGTAGCGTGGAGTGCCTCCCAGCGCGGCTGATCCCAGAGCCGTTGGAGGGTAGAGTCCCCGCGCCGTGGAAGTCCTCTATGGACCGGCTCCAGGGCTTGGACTTGTCCACCGAGTTCTCCATGTTGTTCTCCGCGCAGTCGCCATCAAACCTGCAGAAACCACGATGAGCCCATGATACGGGGGACTCGTGGCTCGACCCGTTTTATAGAGTACATTTCGTGTTGGTCGTGTCACTGTAGGCATACATCAGTTACTAAGAAGGCTGTACCACGCAGTGAAACAGTGAAACAGTGAAACCTACAACGTCCCTAAAGGTGCGTCCATGATTGATTCACTCAACAGCAGTGATGGATGCTTTGTTTTGGGGGGATAAGGTACACCTTAAAATGTGAGGGAAACAAACAGCACTTAGTCTCTTAGGATCAGGCGGATGAGGTATACGGGTAAACGGGGGTGGACCAGACACTGGGAATGCTAACCACGCATTCATTCATTCAAAAAAAAAAAATTGCAGCAAAGATTCATTGTGTAAGAATGTCGACTTAACAGATATTTAACCAGGTCTGAGTTTACAATAAATGGGTCAGTTCCAGCGGGGCTTTAAGTCTCTATTGGCCAAGTCTCTATATTAAGAATAAGTGGTTTCGATGGCATTTAAAAATTACGTCATAAAATGTGAGCACACCTTATTATAATCAGCCCGTCCACAAACAGGCCTTGTTTAGATCTGATGGAAGCCGCCAAGGGACTCGTACGGATGCTGAAGCAACCCTATACCACTCTCAACCCCGTTTGCAGGGGCCAGACCATAATAACATACTGTCCAGCAGAACAAGGCATGAATTAAACTTATTTTTTACTGGCGTGGCTGTTTGGCCTTGAATGAAGGAGGTTGTATTGTGATGATCGCACCCTGGCTGGTATGAATAGCGGTCTGTAGCGGGGTGGCACATGGGGCCCGATGCCGGGCTACGGGCCCCCGGTGACTCAGGGCTCCCCGACATGCGGGCTGTCTCACTGCTGTGTGTGTGTGTGTGTGTGTGTGTGTGTGTGTGTGTGTGTGTGTGTGTGTGTGTGTGTGTGTGTGTGTGTGTGTGTGTGTGTGTGTGTGTGTGTGTCTCACTGCTCTGTGTGTGTGTGTCTCACTGCTCTGTGTGTGTGTCTCACTGCTCTGTGTGTGTGTGTGTGTGTGTGTGTGTGTCTCACTGCTCTGTGTGTGTGTGTGTGTGTGTGTGTGTGTGTGTGTGTGTGTGTGTGTGTGTGTGTGTGTGTGTGTGTGTGTGCTCTGTGTGTGTGTGTGTGTGTGTGTGTGTGTGTGTGTGTGTGTGTGTGTGTGTGTGTGTGTGTGTGTGTCAGCAGCAGCGCCAGAAAAAGGAAAGCATTGTTGCACGTCGTGAGCGAGTGTCTGGATGTCCGAGGTGGTGTGGAGGGCGGAGTGGCCCTGGGGTGGTGTGGGTGGTGTGTGTAGGGTGGGGGGGTGGACTGGGACTTACGTGACGGCGTACTGGGCAAAGGACAGATACTCCACCAGCACATCCAGGCCTTTGTTCTCCTCATTCAGGAACTCTCTGACCCACCTGTGGAGAGAACCCACAGAGCGGTTTGAACCGGTGACTTGTGTTGCAGTCTAGGCAGTGGCCACTGGTGATCAAAATGTTGGTGGGGGGTCTGGGTTCTGGGGTTCTGGGGTTCTGGGGTCCCCCCCCCCCCAAAAAAGGAATTTAATAGATTTGATTTCCTGTATTCTGGTGCATTTTGGGGATGGCCACTACCTATTTACCTACTATTCATTCAGATTCATAGCCTACATCCTGATTTGCAGGGCCTGGACATGCTTACACTTAATATACAGACATACTTCATGGCCATTCCACTAGCCAGTGTTATTTGACCCATTGTTGTTATTCTGATATTGAGGGAAATCATGATCACTGTCCTATAGCGTCCATTTTTTGTCTACTTCAAATGCAGTTAGACATTTGGGACAGTTGCTTCATTAAGACTAAATTAATATGTAACTTACTTGCTCCTTTTAAGTATAACATCGCTTGGGGAGTCCAATTCCTCCACTGAAAAGGGTGGAAAGTGCTTACAACTCTCTGCTAGTTAGCGATCTATCTCTTCTCTACGTGTAGTTGTGTTGAGCGAATGCTGCTGAGGGAGGTAGCCTATTTGATTGATTCGCTGAATTGTCCAATCATGTGGCGATAACAAAAAAGAAAAGCGATACCATTGGCCTGGGGCGCACACTGGTGCGACCCGAGGGCGAATTCTCTTTCGCAATGAAAAGCTGTCTCTGCTTGATAGACAGCAACAAGTTAGCGAGCTTACATTGACTTCAACGTGGCCGGCGCCCTTGACTTGGAGGAGGGCTTTATTTACGAATAACTAGCCTAGCCCAAATCATTGACATTCAGACGCATTTAAATGGTTGCTGGCAGTATTTTTGTTGATTTATTTCGTATTGATAATAGTTGGTTAATAGTTGGCAGATATATTCACGAATGAATATTTCACGGAGGGGCGGCGCCCTAGCGCCCTCTATTGACCCACCGCCACTGAGTCTAGGAAGTGACTACTGTGAACAAGAATTTACTTCATTGTATATTAAAGATTTTCTGAACCTGAGAAAACAGCTCTCTTCGAAAACAACAGATGGTAACCAAAATAAATGATGATTTCCTTTTTCTCAACAATTATTGCATTTAGAGACGTCAATTGTGTGACGCACACGCACGCACACAAACACACAAACAAAGGATCAGTTATGAACGAAAGCGTTCAATGAAGACGTAATCGGTACATCTCAACACACGACAACATGATGGCTTGCTCTAGCATGACTGCATAGGCTCTTCCAATTATTCCCCTGTTGTCATTCCTGCTGCCGACAGAAACCGGAGGTAACAACCAGTTGCTGAGCCTTCAAACACATCACACACACACACACACACACACACACACACACACACACACACACACACACACACACACACACACACACACACACACACACACACACACACACACACACACACACACACACACACACACACACACACACACACACACACACACACACAGCAGGACGACTCAAAGAACAACACAAGCTGGCAGAAGCACCCAGGAGTGCCAGGCGGAGGAATGCACGTCAGCAAGACAATGACATTTCACTTCTTTCTTTTGTTCACAAAGGACGAAGCTCCAATATACAAGACGCACGACTAATAGTTTCGGCCATTCCGTGGGGGCCTTTCGTCGTGCATCTTATCGGTTTGATTCTGATTGCGTGTGTCTGTTTGTGTGTGTCCCCTGCTGACCCTACACAGACAGGCTGCTCGGCCGATCCCCGCTTTCATAATTGGCCTGGACACATGACGGGGGGGGGGGGGGGGGGGAGTCACTCAGATGGCGGCCCGCCCCCTGCGGTGGTCAGCCTGTATTCATGAGCAGTGAGGGGGGGGGGGGGGGGGGAGTAATTAGCAGGACGTCTTTAATCCATTACACTAGCCAATGGTGCCTTTAACAGGCTGATCGCTATGTCGTTAAGAGACGATGCAGATGCAGTGTTAAGACACAACGGTAACACAGTTGGGGTGGGGGGGGGGGGTTCTCAAAGTGGCACTGCATGGCAAGGGTCATGAAGGGGACATATACTTGGGGGGCTCTTTATGGGAGCAGGCCCTGCGGAGAGACTGCCTAGACGCAGGGGTTAGGCCCGAGTGCCTACAAGATGGGGTGTAGAGGGGCGCAGTGGGTTGTGTGTTACAGCGGTCAGGGTGGGGGTCAAAGGGCGTGACCTTGAGGAGCTAAAAAGTAATCATTACACACGGATGCACACTAACCAGCCCCCTCCTCTCCCCACACACACCCCTTCTTCCATTGACCACATGCTGGGAGAGTGATGTCGATGGGCCCAGCAGTGACCTAGACCGGGAGCCCTGGGGGGGGGGGGAGAGAGACCAGCAGCAACAGTAACAGACAGAACAGGCCGTCTATTATGGCTGAGTAATGGGCTTTGCTCTTCTTCGCCTTCGAGGGACAAAGAAAAGAGATGTGGTTATCCATTGTCTGGTTGACCACCACCCCATGTCACCAGCCCCCCCCCCCCCCCCCCCCCCCCCCCCCCAGACTAATAATGTTCATTATCTCATGGAGATGGGCTGCTTTAATGAGGTCATCTAGTTTGTTATCGCTAAAATGGAGTCACTCGAAACACGGGGGCTGGGCCCAGGTTTGTGTTTATAAACCGGCCTCATCCTGACTAACACACACACACTTTGAGTTTGGGCGCTTCGATTGTGTGCTTGGATCAGGCTTGTGTGTGCGAGAATAATAAAAAAAAACAGGGTGTGTGTGTGTGTGAGCATGAGAGAGACAAAGAGCCGGAGAGATGAAGAGATAGTTGGAAGGAGGAGGAGTGATCGGAGAGGAGATAGTGTGTGTGCCTCTCAGAGTCTGTTGGCGTAGCAGCCTGCGGCAGTGGGCTGTTTTGGTGGATGTGTATCTTGTCCCTGATAGGGTTAGCAGTCTGTGTCCTCCCACCGACAGACGATATCCAGACCCCCCCCCCCCCCCTTTCACCACCACTGATCCATCAAACCTCCAGCAGCCCTATTCCTCGCTACAGACCGACTACATATCCCAGAATGCACCGGGCCTAATCACTAATGCTGATGTACATCCATGAATCACCGTCTACTACCATCAGGGTCCTAATCACTTAAAAATAAACCATGAGGGAGACCTCCAGTGAGGCTAACGACGGCGGACACCCATTGATGTATCGATCCGTGCCGTGAAGACGACAGTGAGGCACTAAATCAATCCCCTTAAGCCTTGGGTGAAGGCCTGTCGGAAGGACCGAGGCATCACCTCTCCGCAGATGCTTTCCACAACAAGAATGTAAAACACCAAGAATGTAAAAACAGGAGGAATGTGGAACAGCTGCGTCTGCATGCAGATGTTGTGACGGTGGAGGAGTGAGACTGGGATATCAGAACGAGGACAAGATGGCTCTGCTTGTTCCTCTTCCTGTCTCGGTGCGGCTCCAACACAATCAATACATTCATCTGTGCGAGAACCACCCTGTCTCCCGGTACAACATTCAGACGGGGGAGGAGGGGGAGTTGAGTCTGGAGGGGGGGGGGTGGTCAGGGGGGGAGGGGTTAGTGTAAACATCTGTGTCTCTCGGCGTCTGGAATGTCCGACTTTTCCCCCCAATAATCCACTGCTGCTGTAAGAC
This sequence comes from Melanogrammus aeglefinus, assembly GCA_900291075.1. NCBI lineage: Eukaryota > Metazoa > Chordata > Actinopteri > Gadiformes > Gadidae > Melanogrammus > Melanogrammus aeglefinus. Next base: position 49,176 of record OLKM01000542.1, on the reverse strand, counting down.
GTCACGATTGCATTTTACAACGCAACTTTGACTCACACATAAATGTGCGTCTAAATATACATCAACCACACACACACACACACACACACACACACACACACACCACAATACACACACACACACACACACACACACACACACACACACACACACACACACACACACACCAATGACTCACCCTATGTGATTGGTCCGTAATGAAATTTCCAGTTCTCTCAGGACTTGGGTGGACTCCTGGACCCTTCGTCTGAATTTCTAGGGAGAAAACACGAGTAAATATTTCATCAGGAGAAGGAGGGTGCTGAATCTCAGCTGTAGCGTATAAGAGGCCAAAGCAATAAGAACAGGCCACTCAGTGCCTGTGCTGAGGTCAGAGAGAGACTAAGAATGACCCCTGACCTTTTCATAATGTTATTGGGACTCCCCCTAGACTAGCTCAAAAGCAGTCCAGGTGTTTCTATATCGTCCGTCTATTTTAAATGCTTGAAGGGATTGCATGTAGACAATAATCATTTTAGGTTGACGTGAAAAGGGACACTTTGACTGACGTGTTTGACGTTTTATCGTCAGCACTTGCTCATACACGTCTGAGACTAAAGCACAGTAATCGCATACTCACAGTAAACACACACACACACACACACACACACACACACACACACACACACACACACACACACACACACACACACACACACACACACACACACACACACACACACACACACACACACACACACAGTAAACACACACAAACAACGTGTTAGGCACATGTGAGAAACAAGTGTCTGAGGTCGTTGCAACCGAAACAACAAAAAGTCAAAACACATTTTCAGACTTTTCTCAAGGCTTTCATCATCCGGGGAAAAATAAATAAAAGGCAGACAAATAAGGCAAATGAAAAACAGGGTCGTGTTGAACACACAGCCCACTAGAGACCACAGCCTCCCTGACGAATCAGGACTGGAACCATTCTCACAGACTGGGAGGAGGGGAGAGGGGGAGGAAGAGGGGAGGAGAGAAGAGAGGAGAGAGGGAGGAAGAGAGGAGAGGAGGAGAGAAGGAGGAAGAGAGGAGGAGAGAGGAGAGGGGGAGGAAGAGAGGAGGGAGAGGAGGAGAGAGGAGAGGGGAGGAAGAGAGGAGAGGGGGAGGAGGAGAGAGGAGAGAGGAGAGAGGGGCTGAGAGGAGGGAGGAAGAGAGGAGAGGGGAGAGGAGAGAGTAGAGGAGATGGGGAAGGAGAGGGGGGAGAAAGAGAGGAGGGAGAGGGAGAGGAGAGGAGGAGAGAGAGGAGGCAGAAGAGAGGAGAGGAGAGGAAGAGGAGGAGAGGAGAGGGGGAGGAAGAGTTGAGAGGGGAGAGAGGAGGAAGAGAGGAGAGGAGAGGGAGGAGGGAGAGAGCGGGAGAAGGAAGAGAGGAGGAGGAAGAATAGAGGAGAGGCAGAGAGGATGAGGAGGAGAGGCAGAGAGGAGGGATATAGGAGAGGAGTTGTGGAGAGAGGACGATGAAGAAAGCAGAGGAGGAGGAAGAGTGGAGCTAAAGTTGGGGGGCGCGGACACTTTCCATGATGTCTGCCGGGAGGGAGCGGAGTTAACCTCTTATTAACATCCACCCAGAGCAGATCACGTCCCACCCTCTCCCTACTAAATATATTTCCCCTTTTCCGTTCCCTCCTTCCCTTATGGGCTCGGTGTGTGTGTGTGTGTGTGTGTGTGTGTGTGTGTGTGTGTGTGTGTGTGTGTGTGTGTGTGTGTGTGTGTGTGTGTGTGTGTGTGTGTGTGTGTGTGTGTGTGTGTGTGTGTGTGTGTGTGTGTGTGTGTGTGTGTGTGTGTGTGTGTGTGTGTGTATGTATAAAGGCACACGTAGAGATGCTTTTATTTTGTTTTTATTAGGGGAGGAGCCCTTTTTGTGTCGGCGTGAAATTGAGAGTGAGAGAACTTGAGGGGTACTGCGCAGCCTCCCAGAGTTGGCCTCTCTCCTCCCTCCCTCCCTCCCTCCCTCCCTCCCTTTACTCAACACTCCACACTAAGTACTACCAGCTGCAGGACGGAGGGAGGGAGGGAGGGAGGAAGAGAGACAGATAGAGAAGAGGAAGAAGAAGAAGAGGGAGAAAAATAAATAGTAAATAAGTGGTGTATGAAAAGACGGTAAGGAAGAAACGGACGAAACAAAAACTAGTCAAAGTGAATAACAAGAGAGAGAGACAGGGTTATGGGTGAGGAGGAGAAGGAGGTGGGCGGAGAGACAGTCTGCAGAGTGGGGGTCATCCTGGAAACAAATCAATGGCTGATACATTCTTGGGGACTTGGCTGTATCGGGGCTCCTCCTCCTCCCGGGCTGCTGATTGGTTGGGAGGCGCCCAGAGGAATGCACCGCGGCCTATTGGAGAGACGAGGCAGCGGCCTCCAGGACCCTCACGGAGGCACAAAGTGGCAATTGTTTGAGTCTGAAGAAAAGGGGGTTGGATCAGGAATGCGGGGAGAAAAACGGGGAGAGAGGAAAGCCAAACATAACTCTCGTTCTCCCCCCCTCGTCCCCGTCTACATGATGTTTATTGTTGGCTCTCCGTGCATCTCCATCTCTCTTTTTCCATGTCCCGTCTTCTCTTCTTCGTATCTCGTCTCCCCCACCTCCCTCCCTCCCTCCCCCCCTCCCTCCCTCCCTCTCGCTGGCTGGCTCTCTCCCTCTTCACCTCCGCATGTTGCGCTGGAACACATGACTCCCGCTGGAGCGTGACATGGAGGCCGCAGAGGTTAACCCGTGTGGCGGAGGACTCACAGGGCCCTCTCAGACCGTCAGTGAGATGTTGTCCTGAACCACAACTCCCACACGCCTCAGGGGGAGAATGACCGAGCGCCGAAAGACAAATAAAGAAAGGCTAGCGGTTTTAGTTGTTTTTTTTAACCAGACTTTCTCTGTACAGAGAAAGTCTACTAGTGGATAAAGGGCCCGCAGCCACCTAGACCTTGGTCTTGATTATAATTCTCTTTCTTAGACACATGTGTGGAAATGAACACCATTTGGGTGACGGGTCATAATTTCCATGAAACTCATGGTTGCTTTTCCCCTTCGAAATCGTCACACAAACAATTTATTCAAGTCAAAATATTCAACCAGATCAACCTGACTTCAACGACATGACCGTTTCGGCTTCAGGATATTCGGTTGGAATATCCTGAAGCCGAAACTGTCATCCCCCTCTTTGTGTCAACTTCCAACTGCTCTGTCATTAATATAACTCCCCTTGTGTAAACATAAGCATGCCTCTGTCATATATCCTTCATCTGCCGTCGTCGGTTGCCAGAAGTTTCTCCCCCTGAAGTCAGCAGAATGACGTCACCCAGAGATTCTGGCGGAGGAGACCGCTGCTGGATGTGCTCGTCATATCATAGATGGGTCTATCTCCGGGCTGCTGGGTTCCTTTCCGACGCAGCCAGCAGACTCTTCATAGTTTTGGCAAAAGGCCGTGAGTCTCCCCCCCCCCTCTCTCCACAGTCTCTCTTTACTCCCCCCCTCCAGGGAGTCGGGGGGGGGCAGGAGCTGGCTGCCTTTTCTAACCTCAGCTGGTAGTGGATGATGTCATGCATAGTCCATCATCCATGGCGAGCTGTGACTCCGGGCCCCGGCTGGCAGCCTCGCTACGACCAGCGACAGTTGAGCCTTCAGCTCGACTGTGGAGCAACACTTAGGAGGATCATTCAAGATAAAAGCCACAAAGTCGTCCGTCACACAGAGTTACAATCATACCCCTGTAGCCTGGCTTTCAAAAGCTGTACTTTACTGAGCCATCTTTTCAGTTAGCCCCCTCAAAGGAGCGAGTGCACGGGGGGGGTTGATAGAGACGCCTTGCTCAAGGACACTTTGATAGGACAAATGCTTGGCGTCAGAAAACTGTGATGCGAGTTGGGACACAGATCTGTTGTGTCTGCCCTGCATGCTCCGGTATTATCTCAACTAAGGCCGGCCTGGTTATCTCTGGGACAACCCGGGACCAGCTATCACCTCTCGGCTGTGGGGATGTCATGGCCTGGGGGGGGGGGGGGGGGGGGGGGGTCAGAGGTCAGTGGGAAAGGAAGAGGACAGGGTCCGGGGAGAAGACTTACCTTCCGGGTCACAGCCGGGTCCAGATAACTCCGGAGCTTCTGGATGTATGTGTGAGGAGGGTTTTTGACTTGGAACCGTTCCTAGAAACGAAAGCAAAAGTACGATTAGTACGAGAGGAGAACAACAGTTGAACGGAAAACTTTCCCTGCATATACATCAATACTCATTTAGGAGACGCTTGGCTCCGAAGCGAACTTTAATGAATGCTAAATGAGGGCTGATGAATGACCGATCATTAGGCATCAGGTAGCGGTTAGGACAATTTGCTCAATGGTCTGGGTAGCAGGACAATAGCGACTGAACCCACAATCTCTTGGCTGGCAGACCAACAACCTGACGAAATAGACAATTTCACCCTCATACATCACAATAAATAGAAACAAATAAGAGTGCCCATGCCATGAACCAGTTCTGTTATGCGTCATTTAGTTGGCAGAGGGCCGTGCCAAGACACTGGTCGAATCCCAAAACAGTTTTGCGTCACAATCGCGTGTGTTGTCTGGCGACACCCGCACTCCAGTGCCCCATACGGGGACGGCTGTGGTGGGTGTACTGGCCCTCCTCGAGTGCCCTCTCTCACACAAGCTGGCGTCTCAAAAGGCTGCAACCAGGCTAAAAACGTTGAGCCTTGAGCAAATAATAGTCATTCTGGATCATCCAATCAATGCAACCGCCTGATGATATGTTAGCGCAAGCGACAGCATCATCCTACCACACTGGGCCCGTTGTGTGGACGTGGCCGGCCTTTTGTTTACGGTGGCCAGCCTTTTGTCCGCGGTAACCATGGCGCGCTACGTATAATGAACTCTGAGCCAAGGCGAAGGACGCTAGCACAATGCTAAATGATATCGTCACATGGTGTTAGCCTTGAGCCACAAAGCGAAGAAGCAACGTGCACTGATGACATTGTGAAAAACTGAAGAGATTATGAGGGTTCAGTTACGTCTCCATTGACTGGTGAGATCAACGGCCCTTGGGGAAGTGTGTGTGTGTGTGTGTGTGTGTGTGTGTGTGTGTGTGTGTGTGTGTGTGTGTGTGTGTGAGAGTCAAAAGCTTAGCCAACAGGCAGGGCATGTCTTCCGTGAACAAAGGGGTCACCTTTAGTCTACCTCAAATCCTCCATCTTTGTGTCCCGGATAGGCTACATGTACAAGAGATTAGCGACGGCTCGGAATCCTCACAGAGAACAAAACCAGGGAGTGAGTAAACGGAGGGTTCCGGTCAGTGACGTCACGCCGTAACAAGATTTGCTGCATCACCAGCGATGGGAAATACCAGCTTTATACAGAAGCCTGTTGTGTTTGCATGTTGAACGGATAGAGTTGTCCTGTGCCGCTAGCCGGGATGCTGTGTTCACGTTTAGGGACAGAGACGAGTGAGTTGTCCTAATAGTCTGAACAGCAAACTGATTCACGTTTCACCGCTCCACTCAAACTGTCGCTACAGTCATAGTCATGTTTATTTTGGGATACCCTGTTGGTAGGATTTTCCGATGCCTGTCCATACAGCCAGAGTTTGTCACAATAACAGGAAATAGGACATCTTATATCAGGAAACCGATACTCCTCCCATCACCCGAACCGTCACCAACACGTTTGGTTGTACGTTTGGTCGGCGAGGACTTGAATTTCACCCGTTTCTCTTAAACGTTTGCTTATGTCTCTCGTGTGTCAAACCATACGAGAGGATGAGGAAACATATTGGACCACATGAGCTCGGAGGGAATGTAAAGTACATTTGATTTATGAGAAAATATGAATAAATCGGTTCCTATAAACTATACGTTTGGACCGAACACTAAGAAACTAGCCTGGGGGTTCCAACATGGATTCAGTGTATGCAAATATTTTCTCATACTGGGCAGAGGCTAAGGAATAAGGAATGTATGGAATATTTTCTGGATCAATTGGAATCATGCTTGGATAAGCAGACTTTCGCAACTTCCTGGGGGGGGGGAGTGAAGAGAAGGGAGGTCAGAGTGAGATGACTGAAGACCTAATTCACTCCCAACACTGCAATTTTCTCATAGAACGTACAGCAACGTGAGACGTGCATGCACAACCGAAAGTAGTGCAGAAACAGAAAAGATGAAAAACAGAAGTACCAAGAATGTTGTTTGCATTCAGAGCCTTCCAGTGATGGATGTTGGAGCCAAAACACAGATCGATACCAGAGCAAAAATGATGGAGTTATTGCAATTTGTAAACTATAGAAATCTATCTCTTACTACTCACTAGGCTAATTGAGCAACAACCGGAATATTTCTCCTGGTTTAGGATCAAATAAACACGAGGCTGTCGTTGATATGAACACATATAAGACTACACACAAACCTCCTCACAAAACCACCAGGCAGTCAGACAAGGTCCTTCAGACAGACAGATATGGGTTTTGATTGGCTCCGGAGGGACCTGAGCTGTTAAAATCAGAGTGTGAAGAGTTCACTCGTCCTCATGACTTGTGTGTTAGGGCCAGCGACTCGCGTCCCCTCCTCTGTGCAGCGGAGTCCGTGGAAAATCTTATTGTTTGTTCCTGAAGCTCTTCGGAAACAAACAATTTGCGTTTTTTTTTGCATATATTTTTGTTCAGCCCAGCATGTTTTCAGTTCAAAAGGGTTCAAAAGGGATTTGCTAAAGATATGGCATGGAAAATATGTTGCTCGTTCGACGAGATTTGTGTACCTCTTGTAGGAAAAACAAGAAAGAGTAAATAAGAGATGAAGCTATGGAAATAGCCCATCTCAGCAACAACGCAGTTCAAAGTGCTTTACATGAAACAGTAAAAGCATTTAATACAAAATTCAAAAGACGCGCATATAAGAAAATTTTAACGCAATTAAAAATTGTTTAAAAAAGTCTCCAATTGAGTTGAATGCAAAAGGCAGGGTCAAAACGGAAAAGTCCATCCTCAACCTTGATTTAAATGAGCCCGAGAATGGCAGCTTGGCCCGCGCCCTCTTCCTCTCGCTCTGCTTATCCCTCTCTCTTTATCTCCCTTCATTTCTTCACCTCCCTCTTTCCCCCCTCTTCCTCCTCTGTCTCTGCGTACCCCCATTCTCGCCCAACCTCCCCCTTTCCACCTTCCTCCCTCCACCCCTCGCATCATCGCTCAGGGGCAGCAGAAAACCCACGGGCCCGGGTGGGTGTGGGTGGGGTTGGCTGTGGGTGGATGTGGGCTGGGGAGAGGCTGAGCTGAGCACTCTGGCGTATTCCCCCCTCACATTCCCGCAGACAGACCCTCACTTCCCATACTACAGTGCAGTCGACTCAGCATTTCCTCCATAATAAGCGATCTGATGCGTGCCTCCCTTCCTCCCTCCCTCCCTCCCCGCACCACCACCATCCCCCCCTCCGCCTCCCGCAGCGCCACTTAACCCACTTGACCAGCGAGCCCGCGGGCCCAGCGCACCACCCCCCCCCCCGCTGGATGAAAGCAGGGGTAATGGAGCGGGGGGCGAGAGGATCAGAGAGCCCAGCAGGACCGGTCCCGGTGGGGCGGAGACGCGCTCCTCTCTGTGGGCTTCAGTCCGTCGAGACGCAGGCCGTGCTGGAGAAGTACGCTCCCCGACTGGGCGGCTTAATCGCTCCACTGCCGTCGCAACGCTGGTTTCTAACACGGGGATGTTGAGTGGGATGTTGACACGAGGAAACAGTTTAAACATCCGTCCCGACGGCCCGCTCGTGTGCGCTTTTTGTGAAGGGGATCCGGAGATTTGCGGAACTGAAACCCGGGTTTGTTTATGTATTGTTTTCAAGGGTTAGTTTGAATTGTTTTCAAATTCTTTATCGGCTCGGGGATAGCGGAGAGAGGGGGTTCCACATCTTGAACGAGCGCATAACAGCGGAGATGATGCTAAGGGTGTTATGGTCCTGCAGACGGAACCCACCTGGTCGCAGATCAGTTCCCACTTCTTCTCATTGTCGTATTGCCGTAGTAACCGAGCCTTGTCTGGAGGAAGGTTCATGGAGTTCTGCAAGAGGAGGAGGAAGGAAAAAGAAAAACATCAGTTACCATGACCCTGTGAAGTGCCAGCCGCCAAGTGAATCATGTCTAGACTATCAAGGCACAGTATCGTCCAATTTATGAACGTCGTTGACAGAATCAAATTAATGAAGAAAGGACGGATTCATTTTTGATTTACGTACTTAGCACATTAGAAGTGACTCAAACGTTGTAGAGTGAGGAAACATTACATAAGGACAGAGCATAATCTCCTAATGCACACTAGTCATTCATAGTCATCATTGCCACATTGATAGGTTCAATTACACTGTTTCCTGCCGTCACACACCCATGACTAAAAGCGATCCTACGCGGTAGCTGAACTACACATTTCATCAATGAGCACCAGTCAGAAGAAGCTCGATGACCTTTGTAAAAGAAAAGCATATGAATCCACTCTTCATTAGAACAGTTCACCAAATCTACCAAGCAACTCATGATTAAAACAAACTAAGTGCCAAACGAGAAGGCAGTCAGGGGTAAGCGTGGAGTGATGTGATGTGTATCAACATAGCAGGTGACCGAGAGACCAAATAGCTCTGCCATGTCCTCGTCGGAGAGCTTCCAGAAAGATCTGAACAACGTCACTGAGTTTTAACACCGGTCGTTCAACGTGAACCATTGGCCAAGAAGTCTGAAGCAACTGAAACAGAGAAGAGTGAGTAAGTGAGTTTTTTCCCCTATTGGATGCTTTTATATGTATTTCTTTTCACAGATTTGTGGGAAACAGTCACGGTCAAGCCGATCATATCCATCTGTTGACCCCCCCATCCCTCGTATTCCCCATAAGTATGTAATGAAATAAGCATGGTTGAATGGTTCTTTCTTCAACTTTATGCGATATCCCTGTAGATCCTCAACCGCTTGGCCGTGACCAAGCCCGTTCCACGCTATCCCCCCCCTGGTGTGCATTCACCAAGTCTAGAAACCAGAAATGTACACAAAGAAAGATAAACACTGCTCTCCTCTCCTAGGACGCGTGACCCGAGGAGGTTGGCCGGTTCCCAGACCAGAACTAGCGACCGATCTGACAAAACAACACACTGACAAAACCAAGACAAGCAGTTAATCGTGGTCTGGACGTTAAAAAAATGTTCCATTCCAACACGCCCCCGAAGCTAACCCATATAAACACCCCGAGTCCGCCCCGGTAAAATCTCCGAAAAGGTTGACTCCTTTTTGGTGAAATCCAACGCCGCGGCGCGTCTAGACGGCGTTCAGCCTACACGCCGCCCATAAATAGGACTGAAGGGGGGGGGGGATATTTTCCGCTGCTTAGAGACAGAGGCAAAAGCAATTTGGCCTTAAAACACGGCCCAGCGCGAGGTTCTCATTTCTCCCCCCCCCCCCAAACCCGACAGACAGGGTGATCCATCAGAGAGCTACGGGGCCTTCCAGCTTCGCACTTCCCGGCGGGGCACGCGAGGGGGGCGGGACGAAGAGTGATGAGGAAGATATGAGGTCCATGGGGGGGGGGGGGGGGGGGGGGGGCCGCGGCATCATGAGCATGGAGATGATGAACCACCTGGCCCATTCCACATGCGTGTGGTTTAATGAGTGTGTGCGGATGTGCGCGTGTATAAGAGAGTGTGTGTGTTTGCATTATTAATGCCAACATTGTTTTCCCTCTAGTTCTGTAGAATCATGCATTATGCCGGCTTTCGAAACCCACAAGTACAGCAAAACAATTCGGAAAGATATGGATGAAGTAACGGAATTTCGGCTTGAGGATGAATTTATCCAGACAGCAAGCAGACACGGACACACACAAGCACACAGACAAAACCGCAAACTCATCAGATAGAGTAGTTAAAGAGTCATGCATTATTTCAGAACAAGCCAGTGGTAGAAGCCTGCATGCTCTCCCAGTCTGATTAGTATTCAGCAGACAAAAACAGAACTGGACTGAACCTGCGCTGCTGATGGCGGGAAATGAGAATGGAGGAGGGGGGGTTGGGGTTCTATTGACTGAAGAGTCTGGTCTCTAACCAGACCGCCAGCCTCTAGCACCTCTTTGCCTTCCCTGAAAAACACTTTATTATCCAGCTTGAGAACCACTATGAGAGACAGGAGACGCGCTTACTAGTGGTTGACAAGTTCAGCCGCTGTGCAGAGGGAGGGGGGGGGAGATAGCGTCTTATTGGATGTGGAGGCAGAACCGCGGACGGCAGGGGTAGTACGAACACATTAAGAAGTTCCTATCCGGGCTTTTACACTTATCTTGGAAGACTTGTTTGGTGCAGGGGACGACTAATGGATGTGTGGTGATGTAACCGTGTCGAACGCTGTATTCCTGCAGAGCGGCTTTTTAATGGCTCGCTAGGCCGCGTAGACGGAGCTCCGGGCTTCCTGTCTGATGAGAGCTCCACTTACGAGGGATGAAATAAAACACAAAACACCCTCGTCTCTCTGGTCCTCATGCCCGCCGCGGCTAACGAGCTGCGGCGGGCACTAAGCTCGCGACTTGGGCCCGTGGCTCATTTTACACCCTGTCTACAAGCGCTCGCTCTCATGTCCTGTGTGTGCGTGTGTGCGCGTGCGTGTGTCCAAAGCCAATTCAAAACAAGGCAAATCATCTTCAAAAAAACTCACGCTTTATAATAACTGCAGTGTTACTATTGTAGACACATCAACTAAGAATATGGTAGTTAAATCCTTGAATGTTATTGGATTTGAATGACCAATATCCTAGCTGTTGGGCTTAATATAGTGTATAACAACTAGCCAATCAAAAGTCTTGAAACTGAACAATGTATGGGTTTTGCTGCAACGACATAACCAATACATATGCCTTGATCTACATCTTAATCTACATTTCTCTGACCAGATCTTCCCTTTGATAGTTTATTCTTCCTTGCTTTATTCCTTATTCCCCACTTACATCTTTTCTTTTCCAAGGTTTACTCTTTGAAAATATGACATATCGTGTGCCCAAATGGTCCTTGATTGCCTTCCAGTTGTTGCATCATACACCTTTATAAATGCCAAAGGTATGAAAGGTGTTAAAAAAGACGTTTGGCTGAAGTGGAAACAGCTCCAATGAAAGACTCGTGGGTGTGAGGTATTGTTTCTGAGGAACTTCCTCATAAGTCACAGTCCATCGCACTTAATAGATCTCCAACCACTTCCTATGTAGTCTCATTCCCAGTAAATCATTGTTTGCACAGCGAAAAGATAGCAACGTGATACCTAATTTAACTTAACTTTAACTAGATAACATGGGGAAATCACAGAAAGTCATATCAGAAAAAAAGAAGGGAAAATCCATTTGAAGCTACAACGCAAAGACACAAAGAGAGATAAAATATAACGTAAGATACAAGAGGTCAGACATAAAGGGACGGGTAACTCCAGAGGTTATCGTAAAAGTAAAAGTACTACTCTTTTTGTCCAACTAAAAAGGTTTGGCCGATGCATTTAGGTTTGTAAATAAACACCTGGCAAAAAAAAACACCACCACCACAATTGCTATTTAATAATGGGTTTTAATAAACCACAAACAAATGACCGCTAAACTCAAATTCCCTGCTTTGGAAAATAACTGAGGCAGAATGAATTGTAAAATAAAAAAGTCGAAAAAAGGGTACAGATTCAGATGTGCACAACGCCCCTCAATCACCGACCAACAGGGGCGCTGTTCACACCTGATTCTGTACCCTTTTTCCCCCACTTTATTTTACAACTCCACTACCAACTCCACCACCACCTCCAACTCCTCCCACCACCTCCCAACTTCTTGGGGGTCTGGAGAACTACCCTCCATGGCACAGCTGGGTAAACGCACAAGAAGACCAGCACCCCATGCAGGGAACTGTTAAAACATGTTGCCTTATGGCTCTATAAATATCATGGATCTAGCAAAACGCATTATACATTCATTTTAACATATGGTGCTGGGGGTTGGAAGTTCGAAATTAGACTTGGGCCACATGGTCAGAGGGCAGAATATGCCCGCTAAGAGTCTCTGTAATCATCTCCAGCTAGACCTCAAACCAGGACTCCAGCAGCAGTAGTTCCCAGAGCTTCTCAGCCTCCACACCTCGCCAGAAATAACCTTCTACCGAGTTCACTTCACAAACAACAGATGAAGAGCAGGATGCACATGATTCTTGTCTTTTACGCTCTTTAACAAGAGACAAAAGAAAGAAGGAAAAAAAACTACTAACAGCCTCCTCCTCTTGCAAATCTGGGATTAATGAAACCCCTGGGGAGGTTCACTACGATGACACGCGCGCGCGCACACACACACACACACACACACACACACACACACACACACACACACACACACACACACACACACACACACACACACACACACACACACACACACACACACACACACACACACACACACACACACAATCTGTGCACTGTGTTTCTTGAACAGTTCTGGAGGTGAATAAAGATTGTTTGTCGGGGCGGATCTCAGCTGCTTTGCATCACTGCGTATGCTGATCAGCTCCTGACCTCACCGCCCCTCCAGGTTGATGCAAATCAGGACAGACACAACAGCAGGGAGGGTGGGGTATCAGGGTCCAAGTCGAGTCTGGGAAGGACAGACAGAAACTAAATCCTCTTCTACTCTACTGAGAACATTACGTGCGAGTGCCAAGGACAGACTTTATGACTTGGTGTCAAACGTGTCTTCCGTTTAAACAGATTCTTCAAAACTGATGGTTTGTTGCACCACTCTGCATGCCACAACATGACAGCACACAACACCTACCGACTTCAGGTATGGGCCACTTCTCATATTCACATTGCTCAATTCTCAGGAAGTGACTCAAGTGTTTAGTTGTTCTTTGCCTGCGTTGTACGACGGGCATTAGACGCTTTTCACGGGTGTGTCACATGAGCAGAACATGACCGGAGGGCATGTTATGTTCAGAAAAGGATTCCGGCTCGTCAACTGAAATTGTAGCATCGTTGCTCTTAAAATGGATACGTACACAAAAGCGCTAATTACCTATCAAAGAGTACCAGTTGGTTCCCTAGCTGGGTTCAGTTCCAGCCAGGCTTTCCTCTGATATAATGACCCAACACCCAAGAGACCCCGGATCTGTTCCCGACGTGTGAACGCCGCAGCGACGGACAGGATGCAACAGGTGCACACGTCAGTCGGAAGAGGGTTGGGTGGCCTACACACACACACACACACACACAGATGGCCGACGCGTGCTAGCTAAACACCCGCCGCCGTCGGCTCGTTAGCGCAGCATACCGCCGTAATCCTTGGCGGTCTGTGAGGGGGGTGGGGGGGGGGGGGCACAGGTGTCCCCCGTCTGTCCTCAGATTAGTTTTGTAATCCCCCCCGGGACCCCACCCCCGGCCTGCCCTCTGGCTGACTCCACACACACACACACACACACACACACACACACACACACACACACACACACACACACACACACACACACACACACACACACACACACACACACACACACACACACACACACACACACACTGTGGACGGTGTTAATGTTTTTTAAGATGTTCTGTGGAATCTCAACAAAGACCAAATGTTGGAATACTACTACTACCACCTCCTCCTCCTCCTCATTGCTCCTCTTCATTACATCCCAGCTAAATGTGTTTGGGTGACTCAGTAGTGGAGAGGGGTGTGTGCAGGATATGAGGGGATTTCAAGCAGGCTCAACACATGTTATATCAGAAGACACCGAAACATCAAGAGAGTGTCTCTCTGCGAGTCTTACATCAGACCCAAACGCCAAACAACGCTATTGTTTCAGGACATAATTGAAGTCGGATTGGGAATGAAATGGTATTACTGCTGGATCCCCCAAAGTCGGGTCCCAGCTAATCTGTTCATCATGTCTGCAGTCTGTTCATGAATGTAAAGAAATTAACCCTTTCGACCCTGAGCATCGACATGTCCGACTACAACTTCTATCAACAATTATCATGAGACCTGGGATCGGATAACGCGCATCCGGATAACATCCACGCTCTACGTTGGGATGCGTCCGAGGGTGTTTGGAGCAGATGTGCCGGGTTGTCCAAACAAAACATGTGATACACAGAGAGAGAAAGAGAGGCGGGTCCGTCACAGCCAGATGTTGGGTTGCGAAAGCCCTCAGCGAGTCCCCGCTTCGTGTCCAGGGAGGAGGGGGAGGAATACGAATCGGGAACGATGTTTATGTAACCGATAAACAGAGGCTCAGGGGGCAGCTTGCCGTCGCGGGATTAGGGCAATGATTTGGCTTTCTGGAGACATATTTAACGCTTAAGTAGAACAATAACCGAGGAGTAGGTGGGGTCGAAACGAGCAGGCTTCCAAAAGGAGACGTCTCCAATGGAGGTTAGCTCAGGTTGCACTTCAAGGACGGCTTATCAGCCATCAGCATGTCTCCCTCTGTAAATTCACAGCGACACTAAAGACTGGCTCAGAGTTGTAATCCTTTTCCAACATCGGATCCCACCCCGTGAACAAAAGCAGACAAGTAATCTGACTTGTCCTATTTACCACGTCAAGAACAATCACGTAGCATCAACAAATAAAGAGATGCGTTGTGATAATATAACCCCCCTGAGGGGAGTAAACACACTGAAAGGGTAAGTACACCGTTGAAACTTATTGCAGACATTACGGACCATTCCTGAAGTGTCTCAGTGCAAGCAGCGCTTACTGTTATTATGTTAACACAGCACTTAGCTCCGACATAGGTGCCAAACCTGCGCTCATTGGTTTCACTTGTGTTTGGTGTGGATGCCACTCGAGGTGAGTTAACTATTGTTCGGGAAAAAACCAGAGAGACGACTCGCTTACATCACCTACCAGAGCAGTTAGCACCAGCAGCTTACGGTAACTACCACCATCCTACTGCAACTACCACCCAACTACCGTAACCACCTACTAACTACTGTAACTACCACCCAACTACCACCATCCTACTGTAACTACCACCCAACTACCACCATCCTACTGTAACTACCACCCAACTACCACCATCCTATATGTAACTACCACCTAACTACCACCATCCATTCCTACTGTAACTTCCACCATCCTACTGTAACTGCCAACTACCTACCTTAATGAATGCAAACAGATAAAGCATGTGCTTCATAATAACAAAGAGAGAATGGATCTTCACTGATGAAAAGGCCCATGACCCATAATTACCTCTTAACTCACGGTACACAAGGAAACCAGTTTTCATCGCTCTGCCTAATCCACTCCACTTAAATGAAACCACTAATATGTTCTCATAAACATCAAACATCAGGCTCTCCCCCTATTAGTTCTTTCACCTGCAACCTTTCGAATACAGATAGTTTGAGTCAGACGTTTGATCTCCTTCAAGGTGTCTCAATTATAAAGGAACACATTGAACAACCAGTGTCTCTGCGGGAGAGTTTGAGCAGTTTATTGTAGAAAGTAAAGGCTGTCAGAGCGGATTCGGGGGAGATGAATGCCTAACGGCATCGCACCAAAGTTTAATAACATCTAGAATCCCAATCCGTCACAGAATGTCACCCGTCATGTTTTAATTAATCTCCCCGGTTGATTGATTGAGTGTGTTGCCCCTTGTGCGTGTGTGATAGTTATCAGACATCTTCCGCCCATAACAGCAGTTTGCTGTAGTGTTTTCAGCTTTTGGAAGAAGGCATGCAACATGTCACCTAGAGCCGCATCGAGCCATGAAGTTCAAATGTGTTACAACAAGGCTTCCCTCCTGTACTTCAGATGTGGAATCAGTCACCCAACCTAACCTTTTCTTTTTTTGGACTATATCCCAGGAGAGTGAATAAATCCATCTGTTTATACCTGTATTTGAGACTTAATAGGAGCCTGAACTTCATATTATTGATGAACAGCTTCCTGTTTTGAGGGTAAGCTACACATCAGCTATGGATACAGCTGTAAACAGTTGTAAAAAGGATCATGCTATATCAAGCTGGGAAACATCTTTCTAGATGGTGGCCACAAATAAACAATGAACCAGCGTCACAGTTCAGTCTCAAGCAGACGGACAGTAAAAATACCTCCGATGGATCTGTTATATTATAACGGTCATTAAACGGTCGCCTAATGTCAGACCGTAACAAAGCCACTTGACCTAAAATGTAAAAAGTAAAATGTAATGACGCCATAAAGACAGATAAGGAACACCTGGCATGGAAAAACATAATAAATGATTAATCAGACGCAGGCTAATGCTGAAGGCCATGTGTGTTTAACAGTCGTATTGTGGCCACCCCTGATAAAGCATAACACCGCGAACACACAACACACAACGTCTTTAATAGTAGATTACCCGCCAGTGTTCTCCCCTTTCTCACCCCAGCATCCCATCATGCATTTCACCCCACAGGCGCCATGCCAACGGTGACTCTCCTGTTCCCATTGTGTGGTTCTTGGGCCACTCCTGCTCTGGGCCACTCATCATGTGACCGAGCAGCAGAAAGACACCGGCCTGGGTCTGGGCCTTGCCCAAGCCATGTCAGCCAGCACCACCTGTTCCCAGCGCTGGAAAAGCCCCTACCACCCGCAGTTATGCCCTAGCCATGCCATAAAGTCTGCATGCATGCAACAGTGAAGGCTATTGTGCCGAGGTATGGCAACCACGTGAAACATTGGCAAATTATTTAATCCTCCGTAAATGATTTGAGGGCCGTCACGGGCCTCTGACTTCCCCCCCCCCCCACCCCCGACACTGCTGGAGGAGGGGCGGTTTGTCGCGCTGTCCTAATTATAGAACTAGTTTCAAGTAAGCCGGACGTTTAGCTGTCATTTTTATGCAAATGTCCCATTTGGCTGCGAAACTACGAGGACAGATTACAACGACGTCTACAAATTGAAGCTTAAGATCCGCATTGTCCGCGCGACGGTAGCGGAGGGGAGAGAGGAGGACGCGGGACACCAGCCGTGCCACCCACACAGTAAATGATTGTGGAAATGCCAAAGAAAGGTTGAGGAACAATGAGTGAATTGGCCCAACGGTCCGGGACGGAGGCCGAAAGACTCCGCTCACACAATCATCTGACCACCGCCACCCCAGTGGAGGCATTCAAACTCTGCTGCCAGTCTGGTGAGCGTGCATGCAGACGCGCACGCACCCCAACACTGGCCCATGTGCTGCCGGATGCGATTGGTCCCCAGGGCGGCTCATGTTGGACTCAGTTACAGCTAATTGGAGGGGAAGCATCCTGGGGCTTCAACTCCGGTCCGACGCTGAGTCCAAACTCCAGCAGACACACTCAATCCTCACACATGTACTGTAAAGCAAGCATTGTGCTCGTCGCAACTCACGGTTTAACACACTTGGCCTTTAGCATGCGTGTACGCAGACACACACACACACACACATGAATACACAATCCGATGAGGGCATATGACATGGCACCGAGGTGACACAGCGCCGGCGACGGTGCTGGCCGCTCGTAGCCCGCCGGTTCTGGGTGCGGTGCCAGGCTCGGTCCCGGGCTCTCCGGCACATAAAGAGACGCTCTGTTCCCCGGGCCGGCTGCACAGAACCCGGCTACTGCCCAACCCTCTGCTGCACAGACAACCACCATTGTTCTGGTGTTTTAATGAAGAGTCAACATGAATATTCAAGGGGATGACAGGACAGACATTGGCTGACTGGACGGTCAAGAGGGACACAGGGAACACCTCCTCCAGGTGCTATCACGTCGAGTTGGGTCGTGTGCCGAGGCCATGTCCTAGAGCAGACGGCACAAGGTTGTTTTAGTGTCTTCCAGGCCTAAAAAACGTGCAGATCGTGGCCCCTCTTCAACAAAGCAGCTTAAAGCTAATCTGGAGCCCATTGAGAGGACGAGCTATCAAAACAGCTAATTCTCTGTTGCCCATATGACCCGCTCAGACGAATAACATGAACAAACCTCTCCGCTGCACTGATACCCAGTCCTTGTGTTGAGAACCTTCTGGCCTCCTGGAATCAGACCAGGGATTTTCTAGATGTGGTCGCGAGTCTCGGTTCCGTGAGGGGTTGACGGTTAGCCGAAAGCCCATTCTTGGGTAATTTCGCCCGCAGTCCAGTAGGACCGGCTAATTACATGACGCTACAACATAAATCAAACAAGCACCAATATTTTATACAATGCTGCTGCAGTCTGCTGCATCTGGTGTTTAACCACTTTATTGGCCTCCACTCAAAACAGTTTGCTGTGAAAGGTTGATTGATAAAGGCAATAACCACATGATATAAAACCGTATCGAGAATACGTTTCAAGTTTGTGTAAATCACGCATGTGCGCCAAGAAAGGTTCAAACCCCAACATCCTCAATCTTCCTTCTCTGATCCAAACCATCTCATTGTCTTTGTAGCCTCACTCCTGTCTCCCCGATGCTATGGTAACCCCTACAGAGACAGAAACCTGCTGACATTCCCCTTGTCCCCTGTGAAACCTCATGTGAAACCTCATGTGAAACCTCATGTGAAACCTCATGTGAACCTACATACGTTACAGCAGGAGGGACAGCATTCAAGGCCACTCTCTCATGTTAATAACATGCAGAGAAAAACCAAGATGATTAGAACTTGGAACACAGTGCACGTTAAAACCAAAAGAAGGTATGTTATGTTTACGCACACATGGAAAACTACTGATTCCCTATTCAGACAAAGCACATTTTTGGGAATATATTAGATCTTCTTTCATGGCCAAGGGCATGTGCCAAATAGTTTCTCTTATCACGGTCGAGACCTTGCATTACAATTAGCCTGTGTCTCCTTTGAAACTCAGCTTGAGCCCCAAGGATTTTCAAGACGCACACTTCAATAGGGGCTTTTCATTTGGTAGAAACCCATTTAGCCGGAAGCTTGAGTTGACTTTTACAGTAATGCGTGTCCTCCCAATAGAGACCCATCGCCCTGTTTTCCAAAATTCAAGTAGAAAAATATTAACCTTAATTAGGATTATAAAATAACCCCCCTTTGTGAAGATAACACAAGAGGAATATTCTCTGTGCCAACCCCAATAACTTCAGTAAATCCCAAACTACCGCCCTAAATCGTTATTTAACCAGGCTCTTATTAGGAACCGTGGGTCCGTCTATTTCAATAGTGGATTCCAACCACTGGAAGCATGGTAACGAAATCAGTGCTCCGCCAGACCCTAGCCTAGCAACCCCAGAGTTGCTACACAAGAGCCCAACAGGAAGACACATGAGCTTAGAACTGGGGATTGCCAATATGTCTAGAACCCAGGGGAGCGCTCCAGTTCAGGGGAGGGGCCGTCTCTCCAGGCCTGAGTCAGTCCGCCTTAATGCAACTCAAGGCCTGAGAGCCAAAAGGGTGCTCCGGTATACACAAAGAACTACGTCACATTTGTGACTTTGTCATACGGTGCAAAGTCCTGTAATCCAAATGGTCTCCCCTGTTATGAGTCAGGATCTGGACGGAGATCAATCCGTGCAAGCTGCCAGATCAGCCCTTATGTAAACACCCAACCCCCGGTCACCTCAGCCCGGAGTCTCGGAGGCTGATGGCACTGAACCAATAGGCACCTGTGTAGTAGACCGGAGTAGTAGGAGGCAAACGCACCAGGAAAGAAACAGTGCACCCACATCGGACACCAGATCTGAGGGCCTGATTTCAAACACGTCGAGGGAGGTAAACGGGTCTGCAATGTCATTTTCCCTCCCCCCTAGACTGTCCGTTAATGTTCTACCTGCCACTCAGAATGAGACGCCCACCTGCGTCTACAAAACCTGTTACCATCAGTGGGTGTTAAGGAAATAGAACTTCAAACAGACGACCGCACTGGCATAGCACCTGTGGACAATCACGTTCCGTTCAGGTCACACACATGGAACACATCCAGCCGTGGAATCCAAGTCATTATATACGTCTCACACCAGCAACACGGCCACGGGTGACCAGTGTTTATATCCGACCCGGGGGAAATATGGCAGAGTCCAACTTCCGCAACACCCTATGAAACCCATCCTTCATCCCACTACATCTCCCACCAGTGGCACCACAAAGCCAGCTGCCCACACAAGATAAATCACTGCCCATCTGGCCAGGTGGATCGGGCAGACTCCGGCTCATCATCTCCGCTGCCACTCGCTAATTAAATCAACGGAGCAGACAGCCAATAGGCCGACATGCATCGACATGCAATCGCGCTTTAAATGAAAGAAAATAACAACAAGCGCTGTGAGTTGGAGAACTAAAATCCTCCGGACACCTCCTGGCTTCCGTCAAGGTCCAGAGAAAAGCCTTTTGGTCTGAAAGCAGGCATTTGAGAGGAGAGGATTCTGAGAGGAGGCAGCCAGACAAGCAGATCTCATTCAGCTACTTCTCCCTAGAGCTCAGGTGTAGGTGTTGTTGGTGTTTTCCAATTGAATCAATACGTTTTGCGATCATGCATGCCTCACTCATTTGCTATACTTCCTCATGAATGTATTTGCTCCAAACCCGTCCCAGGGTAAACAGTTGGCCCCTTGTAAAGAGCGAGGTCTGACAGGTAAATGTTATTTTCAGACAGGTAGACCTTATTAGAGTAGATTATGACGAGGGCCTTAGTCTCCTATAGCCCTGTCATGTTAACCCCTGCTCGGAAATCCGACAGCTCCCAGCCGACGAGGATGGAATGCATTAGGCTGACCTGCGACCAGAAGACGGCACAACTGGAACCCTGTATGTTTGCGACTCCTGACACAACCTGATCCAATTTTGGTAAGTGGCTAAGGAGCTGAAGGTCTGAGCCACTGCATCTCTTCAAAAAAACAAAGCCAGGTCTGTGCCAGAAACGGACAGCTTAGGGAGGTTGAAAATAAAACAACACAAGCCCTGAACTGTGTTGCTGTTTCTTCTCCAATCCAGGAGAGTTTTACAGCAACAAAGCTGGAAACCATCTTCTAGTCTATTGGCATCAATCTGCTGTCTATTTTCGTGTTTATCAGCAGGACATGCCTTTCGAGTTTGTTTCCTATTACTTATTTCATATTACATATTAATCACTTTACAGAATTTAAATAATTGCAACCGTCTTACACACAGTGCAAGTCGTTAGCTCACCAATTGATGTCGAACTGGAAATGTGGCTAATCAGCAATAATTTTCCTTTGTTTGTAATGGTAATGGCTTGTATGCCGACCTACAAAGCTGTTGTTATGTTATGCTTTACGGTTTGTTTCTTAGTGAAGAATGTCAAACTATGAATGACAAGCCTTTGCAGACACCTGTAAACATCCTCATAACTGTGAGCTTTAAAGGTACCCCATAGTTAGTTATACGCCTATGCATTATTCCAAACAATAGAAATGTAGAGAAGGAAGATCCACTGGGATTAGTGGGTGGATGTTCTGGGGGAAAAAAACTCACACAAGTCACAAAATGAACCCTTTCATAGGCAGAATTATTAATGTGCAATATGAGCGCAAATTCTAAATGTATTCAGAAGACTCGGGGCAAACCAAAGGGACTTGTTGAATCTAGATTGAGTAGGCTACTTTGCCTTCCTGCAGCCAACGTTACTTTTCCAATATTGCTCTGATCATCGGAACAAGTACTTCATGGCTTTATGTCATTGACCAGAAAAGAAAATACGTTATATAAACTTCATACGGTAAAAAGAGGGGAATCCCGTAAAATACAATCGGACCAACAAAGAGGCAGCGTGTGGGCCAGCGGTCCAGCCCGACACAGCTGTCCCCAGCTGCATGAGGCTACTGGGAGGAACAAAGCTTTGATGGGAACCACAATGACAAAGTTGTGTTACTGTTGCCTTACCAGCACGATTGCAAATCTCTCCTCCAGTTCACTTTGTTCAGGCATGGGGAGCTTCGAGGGCATATGGTGACCCCTGAAGTCGTTGTGGTGATCCATACTCCCTGCGTTCCCCATCGTTGCAGTCCTCCTCCCTGGTGGACCTCTCAATGCGTAAAAGTTTCCGTTTTCACTCCACAAATCGTCTCACGGGTTCAGTGATAAGTTGTGTGTTTCGTTTTTCCGTCGGTGTCTTTTCGGGGTCGGGGCAGTTTAACGTGAAGCACATGTGATGAGAGCCGCACACCCGACTGTGCGTTCTGCGGGAGACCTCGTGAAGAGGTCGGAACTCGGGAAACTTCTTGGACGACCTGCGGACGGAACGAAACGCGTCCCTGCTATCCGCATCTTGCACAACTACGGCTCCACTCCCAGTGGGGAATAATGACGATGTGCATGATTCAGGCTTAGCAATGCCCGTCTGAGAGCGAGGCTAGTAGCTAATCCCTCCTAGTGCTGACCAGCTAGTTAAGGGGGTCCACGCACACCGCACACAATCACATCCCTCTCCACAATGAGCCCATTCAGAGACAAGCCCCCTACTTGGGCGTGCCAAAGCCCGTCACTAAGGAGACGGTGTTTTGTATGTTGCATTGTGGTACTTTGAGTCCATTGTGCGTCAATAAATCAAAAAGTCAAGATTTCATTAACACGAAATGCTGTTTTATTTAAAAACACAAAGGTATATAATCCTAGGATCACGTTTTTCTGCCCCCTTTAGCCATTGGGGGGATGTAATTTGATATCCTGACAGGGTGGGGTCCAAGACTCCACATTAGTCACATGAGGATGACATCAACAACATATTGGAGAAGATCCAGAGTTATCCAGATGGGCAGTGGTGTGGCGTTATTCACTGGACTCTGGAGAAACTCAACACTGGGCGTAAGTGAGCACCATTAGGGATGCAAGCACAGCTGACGCATTTCACATTATGTACCAAATGTTGCAGATTTGCGAGCAGTAACCCTATTTTAAATGTCAGAGTGCTTGAGCTGTGTGCTCTACTGTCACACCAGACCAAACTGGCATGGTTGCATATAAAGTCTACACTTTTATCCACCGATGCACAGGCTATTCACCTGTTGGACATGGGCGCAAATGTAATGTCTTTGTGCTTAAGGTCCATGTCGCGCTTGACGACTTGCGAAGTTTTTTTTAAAAGGTGTCTGAGAAACCATAAACATTTTTAAAAGGTCAAAAATGACCCCACTGCCAGACCATTAAAAAAATGAAAATTAAGTTATAATCCTAATACATTTGAAAGTAGATAAACCGGTTACAACATTGAGAGAAGGACCCTATTCAGCCGCGTGTGATCATACTACCAAGTCAACAATCGAACAATACATCCATGTACAACAGCGCCCTCTAGTGCACAATAACATGCCCCATTATGAAATAACGTTTTTCAAATTAAAGTAAATCATGTGCCAAATGTTTCATCACCTATTTATCTACAAAGCTTCGGTTTTAAATAAACACTACACATGTGCACTAACTTGGGATACATAAATGTAATGCCTTTGGATAAGGCATTTACGTTTATAACAAAGCAGTAGGCCTAATGCAGGGTATAGCAATGACCACTTAAAACACTCAGATTCAGTGGCACTCCCATTAAAATCAGGCAATTCATTAACTGCATTCAATAACGCTTGCAACTGGGTGTTGCGGCTTGAGGGATTGAAAGTACTCTATAGACATAAATGATATATCAATGCAAGAGGCTAAGTACCAAACTATATTTATTGTATACAGTAAAAGGACAAAAAGAAAATGTACAATTATCTGTGAAAGATGTTAACCAATTCCCCCCCAGTATCTGAAGTCCAGTTTGGCCTCAGCCATCACTAAGACCAGTGTGCCAGTAATGTCTTCACAAAGAACTCAAAAACTCCCAAAAAGAACAGTAACGCAATATGATTTTGATTATAATGAATGAAGACTGTTGGGGACAAGAGGACTTGGGACGCCGGGGGATTCCCTTTTTTTAATGGCCGAAGGACTGAGGGGCATGAAAACACAACTGAACTTATCCCTGCTCCAACGTGACGTAAAGCCTTTAAGTAGAGGGATCGAACACCCTGACACACTATACTGCTTCATTCGGGAAAGCTATTCACGTAGCATTTTTGGTCCGGGTTACATTAACATCGTTTATTATCACTTCACTCAAGGGGAGCGACATAATTGAGGTCAAGTGTACATCCATATACATACTTCTTTTGTTCCTGGAATATGGATAAATTAGTTTGACTGTTGTTCCTTAAAAGATGACTAAAATGATTTGTATGTACGTGTATATATGCATGCATACATACATACATACATACATTTCAAGAAATCCAACATATCTTTATCTCAGCTCTCTTTTCAACCCAGTATACCGAGGGCGTAGTGCTCAGAAACCGCAGAGTCTCACTGCAGGTACAGAAACAGACACTAAGTGGGCGATGGCATATTAATCTTAAGCCAAGTTCAGACCAAAGATTCACCTCGCAACGACTTGCAACGACTCGCGACTCCTTGCAACGACCCGTTCACACCGCCCCCTGCGACGTTCTGAAACCGCCTCGTTGCGAGGCGCTGCAAGGTGAATCTTTGGTCTGAACTGGGCTTTAGACACCGCTAACGGAACTCCCTTTGCGTTTCCCTGCGGGCCAGCTTGCCCGTGTCTGGAACATGTCATACTAGATAAATAGCACACACACTACTTTAGCATTTTGAACACGGTGGCAACGTAAGGATCTGGCCACAACGAAATATCCCTGAATGAATTATAGAGCTTTCGGTTTGGGTGTAGGTAGAAGAAGGAAGGATCCAGAACAAAATAAACAATAACAATTGAGAGCAGAGGACGCCCTCCCGGGGGTCGGGTCCTCTGAGGTTCGTCCATGGTGCTCTTAGGAGAAGGAGCCTCCCGTCTGTTGTTGAAATACATCAATTGTGTCTTCGTCCTCCATCTCCAACTGGAAAACACACAAATAAAACTAAGGCTCGGAACACAAACATTACAACAGACATCCCTTCAACATCCATAGGGTATTTATTTTACTCTGGCCCGTGACAATACACATATGGCCTTCAAGCGCCTTCATACGTGCATTGCTTGGGATGCCAAATTCATAAGCATCGGCCTACAGCAATGTGTTGTGGGAGTATACCTTGGTAACCTACCCATCCATTCTTCAAGGCAGGATGTACAAAGCCAGCGTTGCCATACAAAGCACCTTATAGTAAGAGCATGACATGTTTATGTAGACCTAGATGTCGACAGCTGTGCATGGGGGACGCGACACTTAATTTCAGTTACCGGAGAAATACAACTGCAACACAGAATCACTATGATAAAAGTAACAGTTAGGCCATTTATTGCAGGACCATTAAGTATTAAAAGGTTTTTGGCGATAAGAAAAAGTCAGAGTCAGTGAGAACGTAAAACATAAATCGCACCTCACTTCCCTTGCCGTTGACGTCAGGTGAAGAATAATCGTATTATCTAGTAAACCCGCTACGTTCAGCGGATAAAGTAGGCTATGGTCCCCAACAGCGAGGATACATCAAGCCCTAGCTGCAATGCCCCCCCCCCCCACTGGGCTGTGGTTACTTTAAAAAGGGAGCAATGCTTGCACTCTACATGCAAACCACAACGACCGGGCGACAACTGGTGCTTCACCCTCCCATGTGTTGATACAGCAGTTTCTTATTTGAATAATACGCCTGCCTTGGGGTAAACTGTCACGCAATAAGTTAAAAGCATCGCAATCAAGTGACTGGGGTGATAAAATATCTAAAGCTTACACAATAACAATGCTCTTTTCCAGGTTAAAAGTCCTTAATTATTGTGATGCAAGTTTCCTTTGCCAATAGTAACCCCGATCTTACTATTAAATGAATAAAATAAAAAAAGGGCTGATAAAACGTGTGAAGACAATCTTTGGCCAAAGGTTTGACAATGTGGTTAACGTTCATCCTTTTTTGAAATATAGACTGAGGCAATTCAACGACAAGCTATTGGAAAATGTCCATCAGTGACTTATCCAAGGAGTGGGCGATACATTCAGCAACAATGCGGGACATGACAGGATAATAAAGAGTGTTTTCTCTCTCATTTCTAGCGCATTCCACTGCAGGGTGCAGTACGGTTCGGTTCGCAAAGGTGCGGTACGGATTGCGTTTCCACCGCCAAAAGTGGGCGTGATCCGGACTGGGGCGTACTCGTTTTGCCCTCGTCTTCAGTACTCCTCCGTTGGGGTACTGAGACGCCTGAAAGGGTGCCGGAAAATTCGAGCTACACACCCCCTCATTTGATTGGTGGACAGAATCGTCACTTCCGGGTGACGTGGGGATAAAAACAAACACAGTAGCCTCAAGGTATTATTCTTTACAATGAACATGTCGCGTAAATGCTTCCTTGGCCGAACAAGGAGGTGGAGACGTTCCTCTGCAACTGTTGCTGGACGACTTCCATGGTAGCTCTTGGTTTAATGTGTCGCGTTCAACTTTTCCATTGTTTTTATTGAGCAGGCTACACTGTGTCGCTGCTATGATGTCACGATGTTTACGTAGCTGCCGCGGCGATCGACATCCGGCCTACCATAAAGGGTACTGTCGGCGGTGGAAACGCGCCCTCGGAACTGAGCTGGGCTATACGCCCCCTCCCTAGGCGAACCGAACCGTACCGCACCCTGTAGTGGAAACGTAGGGCACCAACCTGTGCAGGGGTATCCGTCTCGTTGATTGGCTGTCCATCAAACCTAAACCTTATCTGACGAATCGCCAAGCCCTGCAAAACACAAGACAGACATGTTCTCAAAACCAAACATGAAACATCAGACAAGCAGCTGGGGGAAATGTTGACATTCGGTTATTGATTGAAAAAAATGCAGAAAAGGTGGCTCCTGAGTTTTCACTCGCCAGGCGAGTCATGGACTACATGACTTTAGTAGTAGACCCACCTGTCGTTCGCAGTATGCCTTCATTAACTTGCTGAGCGGAGTGTGCCTTTTGATTTTGAACTGTACGACCGACCCGTCTTGACCCGCTACTTTAAGATTAATATGGTCGTTCTCCGTCTTCACACCTTCCTGGAAAAGCACACAGACACATACACACGCTCAGCATCCCGTGCACCACAACCTGCACCGAGGACCACCTACAGCACCGCACACAGATGGAACCCCCCCGAGGTCCGCAGCAGAGGTGCGCACCACACGCCTGGTGCTGGCTGAGAAGGTGCGCACCGACGGCGCTCCATCAGACTAGCATAGCAAGCTAGTCCGTGGTTAAACTGGCGCAGAAAGGCACAATGGCGCAAAGGAAAACACTACAAATCGTTCATTTATCAAACATCTTTTCTTCAGCAAACGTCAATATAGTTGATAATGTGTCAGACAAATGGTTTAGAGTAGAATGAACACATCACAATGCAAGGATGTTCGCATATAAAAGAAAGGTCCGCACATTTGTCTATCTTTGTGGTGTCGGTCTGCCCGCTCAAATGCTGCGCTACCCGAGGATGGTTAGCTAGGCTAGGTTAGCCAAAAAGCTCACGTTAACTCACAAAGGACAGTATAAAACAGTGATTACACATGCACAATAGTTTATTTTAATGGCAAACAAGCACTAACCTTTGGCTTTTCTTCAGACATTGTGCAGTTTTTCCCCGAGACCTCACTTCCAATGTGAAAACAGATTGCTATCCAGGCAGCGGGCAGTGCGTTACGGGGTCTGCAGGCGGGCGGCTCTTCCTCGGTCTGTTAGGTTTCGACCGGGAAGCGCGCACATTACAAAATTGTAATTGGCCCATTCCATGTCACGTGTTTCTCATTTTTCGCGGGAACGTGGATACGTGTGCGCGCAAGCACATGTTCGCGTGCCCGTGGAGAAAAAAACAGACTGGGACTATTTGCACAACTGATCATTCTAGGTTCAAACACAATGTTGATATAGAAAATCCAGTTGTTTTGCAAGTTTGTTGAGACACATACCTTCATCATGCTGTATTAATGTGGTACAAAATACTTCAGAGCAAACCATGAATATGTCAATGATGATCAATCTAAAAGTAGATACAAACATTATTTGACTTTAACATTAGCACAAAAGTAGATGATAATGCAAGGATAATGGGAAATAGCATTTGTAATTCACAATAATAATTGCTAATACTTATACATCCCAATTAGATTAATTTCAGAGGGACACAAATAATTATATGGTTTACTAGCATTGCGCAAAAGTGACAAGTCAATTTAAGGCTTTACTCTTTTTGATAATAAAACATACAGCATAACAGAAACAAATGACTACAGTGAAACATAATCACATGATATATGTAAAGAGGCAACATAATGAAATGTGATTCAATGGAGTGCATTTTCGATTTACATGGTTTAACATCACATTCTTTATCTGTCATTGGCATGAAATAAAAATCACAGTTTAACACATTCTACTTGATAGGAACGACAATCCACCGGGACCTAACGATACAACATCATAACAATTTCTGATTAAAGACACAATAGTTATTGAGATTCGGTTACTATTGCATCTTTTTCTCCTGGATTGTTTCTTAATTGTCATCCATGCGTGAATAAGGATTCCCCTTTGTAAGACCTATTAAAAGGGAAACAAAATTTCATCAAGAGCCCAGTGAATTTTTTTTACTGCATTTGTCACTGCAAAGTTTCAAGTTATCTATTAATGTTGAGTTAAGATTTACTTCTGGAATATATTTGAACTAACTGTAGGTCAGCATTCTTTAGAAGAGTAATATTTAGTTACTTAGTGGTCATTCATTAATTTTAAGAGCATTTTATAATTTATATAATTTATTACATCCTACATGTTCCATTGGTGACTGGACTATGACAAAGTCAGATCCCTCCAGTAGGGGGCGCCGTTAAATCATAAATGATTTAAGATCACATTTTAGCACCTTCGTCGGTTAAAAAGTATACTGTTGATATGAAAGGGAGAGTGTAATGTTTCAGGATTCATGCAGATGAATGTTTCTTACCATATTTCTGCCTGACTTCTTCGTGACGCACATTCATCTCAGACTTCCTGTTTACATAAAAACAAAAGGCACGTGTTAAGATCAAGGATGTCTGAAGGTTGAAGGTGACCACTGCAACTTGTTGATAACGCTGACCGTATCTGGAGTCAAGCAGTACCCAACACTCAATTACCTCTCATCCTTGCGGGCCTTCCTCGCGCGCTCCTGTTGGGCTGCTCTTGCGTCCTGTCGCTTGTTCCTGGAGTTCAACATAATCCATTCAGTGAGCCGCTTAAAGGAACTAAAAAGTCCAACATGACAAACTCGCTTGGCAGTTGGGCCTCACAAGCAGAGACATGCTCGGAGTCTCGTAGTGTATAACAAAGACACCCATACAGGCAGGGATCTAACACCACGTGCACAAACACACACAGCCACACACATGGAAGTAACACTACGTGCACAAAACACAGACATACCCCCAGACAGGGATCTAACACCAAGTGCACAAACACACACACACACACACACACACACACACACACACACACACACACACACACACACACACACACACACACACACACACACACACACACACACACACAGGTATCTTCCACACACACACACACACACACAACACACACCACACACACACACACACACACACACACACACACACACACACACACACACACACACACACACACACACACACACACACACACACACACACACACAGTACCTAACTGAATAAACCATTCCCATTCCAATCACTACTGAAGAGTGCATTTATGTTCATCTTGAAGGTGGATTAGCAGAAATTAAGCCCATCTTAAACAACAGCATCTGAACTGAGCCGAACCTGGGCAAAGGCTGATGTAGCCTGACAAGCAACAATAGGAGTTCATTGTGTTCCTTCTTCTTGGCTGGGGAACTGAGCCAAATTACAAAGTACACTTAGCCTTGTGACTCGTGAGCCTGGTCACACAGGACAGCCCCTCATCTGATTTGATTAAAAAAAAAAACTAAAAGCGGTTTAATTCACTGCTTACCCGATTTTTTCACATTTACAGCAGCAGAAACAGCAAACCAGGATGGCAATAATGATGATGCCTGCCAGCACTGACATGGTGATGATCAGACTCTGGAAGTTGACTGGAGATGACACCAAATGTAACAAAGAGGGGACATGGGGGACATCATTATTACGACGTTGAGGGAAAATGGGACCTTGAGTGATACATGAAGAATACGATTTTTGTTTGCTGGTCAGAATCTTCTTGTCTTACCCCAGCAGAGACCCCATCGTGCATTATTTAATGGACACAGGCTGGTTTTAGGCAGGATGCTTCTCACAGGGTAGTCCACACATTTCTTCGTTGACATGCACCACAAACACTGAAACAGACATAGAAATGCGCTCATTTTATTTTCATTGAATATTAAACAAAGGCTTCTACGTTATAGTGACATTTATTTGGTATAAATTTAAGTAGGCCTATTTACTTACAGTGACATTCTTAAGGCAGTCTTCACAAGTGGTGTCGGACTTGGAGGCACAAGGGACTGAAATTGGAATTATAACATAATAATGTGAGCTCATTCAGAGCAGGCCATGGCTATGAATGTTTGACTTATTTAGGTATAAGCATGTAATAACCCCTTGTTCAGCAGTATTGTGAGTAGCCTAAAACCAAGTGGAACAGACACACTGAGTTTAAAGCTGAGCATTTCGCATCCAGTTGCGCAAATGGTAATTTACAGAGACACAGATTTAATTAATTACAAAATCAAATACAATCTAAATATTTTATTATATATATATTTGGTGTCGTGCGAAAAAAAAAATACGAATCGCAATGATCCGGTTAAATAGGAGAAACGGGTTTGTTTTGGTCATGTTATGATCCTGAGGAAAACTTGTGACCTGAGCCAATAACAACCCAGAGGATAAGCTAAGTGGCTAAAGAAGTAGCAGCAGAACTCACCTCCCGGAGGATCCACGGTCTGCGAGTCACCGCTTCTGATGCCGCTCAGGGTGAAGATCACAACTAAAAACGCTATTCCATACATTCCGGACATTTCGGGATTTGGCCAAAACTCTATCACTAAAGTAAAACTTTTGAGTCGCGGATTTGTAAGCAGCTGAAGAGGGGTGGATACCTTCCTTCTTTTTTTTTTTTCTTTTTTTATCAAGCTCTTACGTCACGGGCCCTAGGGCTCCACGGGCCAAAGGAAGGCTTTCGCAACTCTTACTTCATGCTGCTCAGTGTCATTTCCTCATCACACACACCACACAGTGAAAAAAAACAACCACAACCAAACTGCTTAATGAAATACAATAATTTATTAAAGCATATTTAAATTCAGTTATAAAACGTTGTCTTTTGTTCAAAACAAGCAGAAGGAACAGTCGTGTTTCAACGGCAGGGAAGTCTCTGGAATGGCCGCCGGCAGCGTTACCAGAAAGCCTCCCTCTAGATAAGAGACTGGAGAGAGCCGTGGAAGACGGGCGGTGCTGTGACGTTAGGTGAAGACAATCTGTACAGTCTTAGTGGATTTCATTGTTATGGTGGGCAATAGCTTGGCAAATGCATGTTTCCCTGCTTTAACATCATTCAGAGTGTCCCAGACTTCCTGACAACATTCAACAAGCACAGCCAGCCATAACATTTGGAGCTACAGCCTGTTCGTTTGAGACCTTATGACATTCCATTGATCACTTTTATGCACATACACTTTTGAGCACGTTTACATCCAATGTTGCATCAATCGTGGTGGTACAATTTAGTTGTATCCGAGAACACACAATTCATTCAGAAATCCAAACATAAAACAGCATCATCACAATCAAGTTTCTGTGACTGTCCTCACAACATAGGTGCTTGTGAATTCTCCCTGCCAAGCTCACTCTCTCCCGTCATCAATATTCTGCATAATAAATAAGCTGCACAGACACTCGACACTATCTAAAAACAGACAAGATACATCGTTCAGACAAGGGGTAGCCAAGCTGCGTCATGCTCACTCCTCAGTCCTCAAGTAACAGCTTCAGTCGCAAATCATTTCAATGACCAACTCTGTTCAAAAATATAACAGATCAATACTGAGAAATAGTCTAACAGTAACTTTACACATACAAGCGGCAAACAGTTGTACAACCATTTACATTAAATGGCACCTTTCGTGAAGCGCATTGCCCTACAGGTTGGATTCCTCTCGTCTCTGCAAATGTATGACAAGGCAAACGTTTTCCATATCTAGAAACATGGTATTGCCACCTTCGTACATTTGTAAATGGCCATATGCATTGACTATTTAGTCAAAAATGGTGGACGTTGGAAATGTACTGTGAAAACCCACTTAAGGCAATAAAGTGTAGATGCTGTTCTGTTCTTATGATGTGGTATCGCCCGTTTACCTGAGGGACTCTAAATTACAGACAGGGACCTAAAGGGGAAAATGCTAAATGATAGAGCTAATTGATTTTTACAGAATTGTCCGTGCATGTTATTTGATTTGTTACGCATGGTTGACGTTGAACCCATAAATGCATGCTTGGTCGAATTCCCACCCTGCTTTAAGGTTTTAAATACAAAAAATGAAAAATACTTTTAAAGGACGATGACTACAGAAGGGAACTGTAAGCAAGATAACAGCTACCACCAGTGTAAATAACATGAGTAAGCGTCAAGGATATTCAAAACGAAGCCTGTATCAGAGGAAGCAATACCCTGTGGAAAAATTAGCTTATAGTTGTGCAGACGCTAGCGTTTTGTGTGTTGCAATAAGCAGGAGTTATTTTTGTCTTTCTGTACAAACTTTTGCAACCATTCTTCATATTGCCAAAGTTCAACAATATCGTTCAATGGTCACTCAAAGCTCTACGATTTTCTTCTGCAAGTGATTTTGCTTCGGGTCTTCCCTGGTCTTTCCCCCCATGGTCCGGTTGGGTCCGGTTCTGTACAGCACAGGACCTGTCCTGTCCTGACCATCACCGGATCCAGTTGGTTCCGTAGCTCGACACAGATCTCACGCTACAACGCTTCTTCACGATCATGTTGATGTAGGCCTTCATGATCTTGGTGATCTCCCCGACCTGAGATGCACAGAAAACCCAGAAATTAAGAATCAAGATGTTCTTAAAGCAATATAGCAATCACTGTCCTCCAGCGGACATCACACATGTGGCGTTGAGCCCACAACGACGTGAACGTACCTGTGGCGTGTCAAATAACATCTCCCTCTCATCCACGGTGATCTTGTAGGTGCAGGGCTGTGGAGCGCCGAAGAAGACGATGTGCTCGTACGGGAAGGTCTCAAGAGGCTTAGGGTCTCCTCTCTTGTAGACCGAGATGTTCTCCGCACTCACACTGAGCCACAGATCATGAGGGAAGCCTCCCTCTTTGCACTACAAAGACAACACAAACAGCCCCGTCAAATCGACTCTCATGTCAACCACACAGGCTTTTTAACTCACACACACACGCATGACCAAACATCAAACCCCGTCTCCTGGGTCTTTACCTCCACGTCAAACAGCGTGGACCCGTAGCCGGGCCACTCCTTGATGATGGTCATGTACTTCAGCATGGCTTGGTGCTGGTCGAGCCCCCGGATGCGGGACCACTTCTCCAGGATGCTGGCTCTGGTGGCCGACGTCTCCTCCTTGACCCACATCTCCAGCATCTGCTCCTCCTCCATGCGTTGCTTCTTCATGGAGCCCGTCTTCAGGCCCCTCCGCAGGGTTCCCTCCAGGAAGCTGGTCCTGCGGCGCTCCAGCGTCTGGCCCGTCTGGCCCGCGGCGCCGGCCCCCGCCTTGGTGAAGTGCAGGATGCGGCTGCGCAGGCGACCCATAGGGTACACGTTCTCCAGGGTCCAGTTGACCCGGGCCTTGTCGCCGTGGAGGAACTGCAGGCGCAGGGCCCCGAGGTGCTGCAGGGTCTCCTCCGGGGCGGGGAAGTGGCCGCTGGTCAGGCTCTCGTGGGCCTGAGGGGAGACCCATGAGGGGAGGGTTTAGCGCCGGGAGGTGGACCTCACACCTCTGGAGGGCTCTGTGTGAGCATCCCTACGAGCGCAGTGTGGCTCACCTGCTCAAACATGAACGCAAACTCCACGCCCTCCTTGGGCATGCTCTCCACGTCGAGGAAGCAGTAGAGTTTGAAGTAGAGTTTCCAGTGGCCTTCGTCCTCCTCTTCCTCACTGCCAGCCAGTCTGATGGGGGGAAATGATTCAAATCTTATTAATTGAACTGCATGTTTGTCGTTTTAGACTTTCCACCTTAACTGAGCGGCATATTTGACTTAAAACAATGTCATCTCTTGGGCGACTTACCGCTCAAACTTAGCCAGAACGTCAGCAACGATCACCCGGCTCTCCACCGCTCGGTCGATGTTGTTCTTGTGCTCGAACAGAGCGAACATGTTCCTGCTGTCCTCCATGGCCAAGCCTCTGATCAGCTTCTCCACCACCTGGATCAGGGGCATTGACGTTAGTCAGACATTAAATCGCACTTTGCATTGCAGTGTGGTTTAAAAAAAACACAGAAAATACAGCTACGAAGGTCCAACATTTATTAAGTAAGCAGATGCTTTTATCTAAAGCTAATTCAGATGGATAAAAATCTGAAATGAACAGGTAGGGCTCAGGCATCTTGCTCAAGGGAACCTGCAGGTAGTCTGCAGACATTGGGAATCAAACCCAGCACCTTTCAGACTCGAACTGACTCAAACATTCATAGGACCTACATTATCCGGGCTCCTACACACATGAACTTTGTGGAAATTGAAACAATCCTTTACTGAAGCGATGTTCTCCTGTCTGTGCAGGAACATGAGATGTGAACCCACCCACAACCTATCTACAGTCCGGTCTGCAGCCTACCTCTCCAGCAGTGGTGTGGGAGTTGATGGAGATCTTGCAGGACCCCCCGCCGTGGCAGTAGACTGTGGTGGTCATCTCCTGTCTGGTGAGGAGGGCGACGATCTCTTCCTGGGAGGGAACGTACTCTCGGCACTTGGTCTTCTTTAGCGACTCGCCGATGAAATGGGCAAACAGTTCGATCTCTGAGCCAGGAAACAGCTCCTTAATCCTGTGGAATCACCCAAGATGAAGACGTTTAGAAAGATATGTGAGGGGAACACAGGCGAGATACATTCGGTTAGTTGTTGTCATATTTGTTAACAGACACTTTTTGTTAACGAGGAAATCAGTAAAGTTAAATTCCATTATATATTGACAAAATACAGCAATAAAGGCCTCTCTAATGGCGCATTTCCACTAGCACGGCTCGGCTCGGTACGGCTCGGCTCGGCGCGCTATTTGCGTGTTTCCACTAGCACGCAGTACCTACAACCGGGTACATTTTTGGTATCACCTCAGTTCACTTAACCAAAAATGTACCCGGTTGCAGGTACTGCGTGCTAGTGGAAACACGCAAATAGCGCGCCGAGCCGAGCCGTACCGAGCCGAGCCGTGCTAGCGGAAATGCGCCATAAGACAGGAGCAGTTCCGACTGAGCTCTGACCCGATACCTTTTCAGGTGAAACTTGAGGTAACGTAGGATACCCCGGCTGGGGAGAAAAGTGCAGCCCATGCAGGTGAGCAGGTGCCAGTGGGCGCGATTGGCCAGACTGTTGGGTTGGGGAACGTGATTGGTCTGTTTGATCAGCTGACAGTAGACCTCGTCTCTGAGCGGCCGCAGGTCCTGGCAGGTCTGCAGGATGCCCTGAATGATGGGTACGGGGTCCGACACCGCCTCCATCTCCTGCAGGGAGTTGAAGATCTTCACCGCCTCGTCCTGAAGGCTGGAGTAGCCCTTCTCCTTTTGCACTGCAGGGAACGGACACAGACACAGGTTGGACTCCAAAACACACAGCTACTGCCGTTCATTACATTTGTATTTTAAATCAAGGGGATTTTGCTGATTCTTTTACCCAGAGCGACATACACCCATTCATTCACACATTCACACACTGACGGCCGAGTCAACCACGCAGGGCGACAGCCAGCTTGTCGGGTGCAGTCAGGCGTCTCGCTCAGGGACACCTTGACCCTCGGACATTAGGAGGAGCCGGGAATCGAACTAGCAACCTTCCAGCTTCCAGTCAACCCCGCTCTACCTCCTGAGCTACTGCCGCCCCAGGTTCATGAAACTCGATACTAGTGTTTAACGGTGGATTTAACACCAGGCTTCTGCAC
Organism: Melanogrammus aeglefinus; assembly: GCA_900291075.1. NCBI lineage: Eukaryota > Metazoa > Chordata > Actinopteri > Gadiformes > Gadidae > Melanogrammus > Melanogrammus aeglefinus. Next base: position 13,097 of record OLKM01000542.1, on the reverse strand, counting down.
TTACGATGGACACTGACGTCTCCGTAAGGCAGTGGTAGGAGAGGGGAGTGCAGGGGATGCTGGGTGTATCTCAGGATGGGGTTCCTCCAGTAGGTCTGCTCCACCGCCTCCACATTCAGACTGCTCTCCTGGGGACGGAGGGAGGAGCGCGAGTCATCCAGCGGTTTATAGATCATGAACTCAAAATCCCAAGTTGTAGGCATTGCTGTAGCATGCAGGTAGCAGGAGGAAGCACTTAAAAAGGTTGAATGTTTGTCATTCAATTATTACATTTAATTGAGCGCCGGGGAATCGCACACATTCCCACAGAGTAATTCAATCATTTGCTTCCAAAGCACTTTTGTAAAACCTCAAATGGGCACAAAATGAACTGCAGTAATTCAGTAATTTAAACACAATCGGATCAATAACACAAGGAGCGCTTGAAGAACAGTAGGAAAGCAGAGTAAAAGAAAAGGTACACTATGCACTCACTCCACTATGTGGTGCTGTCAGCCCAATAGACAGATAATGTGCTTTACCATTCCTCTACTGGCAATGGCTGTGTGTTTATACATTCCTATTGGACCGAACCCAAACCCGACAAAAACATTACCAGATTAGCAGCCGGCCCAAAAACATATTATTCAAAGAGGTTGTCGAATAAGAATGCCATAGTGTACCTTTAGGTAGCATCACCACACACACACACACACACACACACACACACACACACACGCACGCACACACACACACACACACACACACACCACACACACACACACACACACACACACACACACACACACACACACACACACACACACACACACACACACACACACACACACACACACACACACACACACACACACACACACACACACACACGCACACACACACACACACGCGCACTATATTTAAGTACCTCACTTAAGAACATTGTCAGCAACCAGGGTTAAGAAGCTGGCATGGATTCGAGTTGCCAAAGAAATGCAAATGAGAACCGGTTAAATAACGAGTGAATTCAACAGGCCTTACTGGGCAACTGTCATGGTGCGTGACGCTGGGTCGTGTGCTCTGTGAGGGGTCTCTACCTTGATGTCCCTGATGAGCTGCTGGGTGGGGGTCTCGATGGGCACCTTGCTGTCGATGGCCCCCTGTATGGCGGACGCCCACCTCATGGCCTCGTTCAGCATCTTGGTGTACAGGCGGTACGAGTGCTTGCGGCCGTGGATGATGATGTTCCAGTAGCCTGTGTGAGGGCAGAGGGGTGTCAGACCGACGGGTCCATTCTTGGCAGTCTGCCCTTCAACACGTCATTCAGGGGTTAAAAGGACATTTCACAAGGGAGAGACGTGTCCTACATTTTCTTTTTTTAGATTTTAGGGCATTTAGCAGACACTTTTATCCAAAACACTTACAACGGTTAATACACACACAGACGGAGTAAATCATGCAAGGCGATAGCCAGCTCGTCGGGAGCAGTGTCTTGCTCAGGGACAAACTCGACACTCAGATAGGAGGAGCAGGGATCGAACTAGCAACCTTCCAGTTACAAGTCAACCTGCTCTACCACCTGAGCGAAGCCCAAACGCACATCCGTCCCACGTTGTACGATCCTTGTTTCAGCCCGGTGGTTCTCAAGGTCTCGGTGAGTTCCTGAAAGTTCCTCAACGAGAGCTCCGGCAGGAACCAGAGGAGAGCTCAGAGCGCGTGGAAACGTACCGCTCTCCTTGAAGACCTTCTCGTCGGGCTGGACGATGGAGCACAGGCTGTTCAGCACCAGGGTACCCAGCTTAGCACCGCTGCGCTCCGAAGTCTTGTAGTAGTCCAGGGAGCTGGTGGTCAGGACGAACCAGCGCTTCTTCAGCTTCAGGGACGTGCTCTTGGCGCCCGATTTCATCTCTTTGTGGAGCCAGCCTAGCGTGAGATTTTCAAAGTAAAAGTTGAAAAGAAATGTCAAAGTTAATAATGTTAAATAAGTTCAGCAAATCAAAGTCGCACTACAGTGCAAAAAAGCTATCTTTGCTTGCATAAAGGTCATATATCCAATTATGGTTTCTGTTGATAGTAAACACATCACTTGCTGTGCTTACTGAGCATTTTAGACAAGACAATATTTACAAAACACCAAAGTAATGCTGTGTAAGCTTTTAGAGTTTAATTCGATTCAAGTAAGGAATGAGCTACTACGGGATAAAACGTGGTTGGTGATATTGCTTAATACGGCTGAAGTACATTATTTCAGATATTTTATTGAATTACAAACATATACAAATATTCATCCACTGTGTTTTGACCACATTCATTCTTTGCTGTCAGGGAAACATCTGGTCGATAGTTTTTATTTAACTGTTGATTTAAATGTTGGATTTGTAGTGCATTGATTAAAAGCAGTTAAAAGTCAGAAGTGCAAAATAATACACACACTTGGCATGCCAACGACCAATCAGAATCAATCATCCAACACATTGACTTTGACTTTAGACTTTATTGTCCCCAAGGGGAAATTCTTTTTTCACATCACAAGTACAGGTAAGGACCGCGCAGCGACCGTTAACAACAAACAGACAACAGACACAACAAAAATAGCATGCAGACAGACAGTGTGGCATAACAACAACCAAACAACCAAATCCACTGACCCCGGACCAGGAACTCCTGGCCGTCGACCCGGGAGTTTCCCTTGGGTTTCTGCAGCAGGCTGATCCAGTGGTGCATCTCTTCCGCCATGTCCGTGTTGCAGTGGATCACCCGGTTGGCCGTGATGATCACAAAGGAGTTGGGTCTGGGAACACATCAGCCCAGCGGGTGTTTATTGTAAATGGAATGCATTTTTATAAAGCGCTTTTCACACACACATTCACACATCGACGGAGGTGTGTCAGCCATACAAAGGCGACAGCCGGGCTCGTCGGGAGTGGTCAGGGTGGGGTGTCTTTACTCGGAGACACCTCGACACTCGGACGAGCAACCTTCCGGTTACCAGCCAACCCGCTGTACCTCCTGCGCCACATGGTTTCTGTTCTGGGGAGGGGACTGTGACGGGTGACTGTGAGAACCAGAGCAGATCATCTGGGCTGCTTTGGAAGACTCACCTGTCAGGATTGTCTGACGCACACACGGAATCTATCAGGCCCACGTCCAGCGTGCCCTACGGACAGAGGAGCGATTCACAAGTGAGAACCATCATCTGAGAATCATCACTGTTGTCATGTAATCGGATTATGAGAGCAGAGATAATGTCATAAACGCCTGAGGCTCACGGACAATAAACAATACTTTAAGGATGATCTCGTCAATACAAGAGTAAATTTGGATGTAAACGTATATTTCAATTATTTCTAATTTCGACAAATTACAGGACTGACCAGTTCAATCTAAATCTGGGATGTGGTACCATGCCCCGATTAAATTGATTTAAAAACAATGAAACGAAAACCAGGCCTTATGATTAGCCTACAATTTATTGAGTTGCATGCTTCCAAATCCGAGCAGTATATGGATAAGTACAAGTCTGAGTATAATATCTGGCCTTGGGAAGGGAGCCAGCACTAACCACTGCATTCTTTGGGTTGGCCTGCTCGTGGTGCATCTCCATGCGCTGCTCCGGGCTGGCAGTGTGGACGCGACTCAGCACATTGAACCAACCGCTGGGGGGGTCAGCGAGAGTTCACAGCAGAGAGGGAGAGAACCATGTGAAAGGAATTAGCACGTTTCAGTTCCACCGTTGGCCAGCAGGGGGAGCTTGGCTTCTAGGTGTTATTTCTGCAGGTAACGTGATGAAGGCTAATGTAATGTCCTGTGGCCAGCAGGGGGAGCTTGGCTTCTAGGTGTTATTTCTGCAGGTAACGTGATGAAGGCTAATGTAATGTCTGTGCTAGGGGGGGGTCTGGTACATTGCTAGACGTTTTTAAAAGGCGTACCTGGCGTCCTCTGGGGTTTCTGCGTAGATATGATAGGTACGCTCCTCTGTAACAATGTTCAGGGCGTTTTCCTTTTCGTGGTTATCGACAATTTGCCTTTGAAAAAAGAAACATTCCGAAATGAGTTTGATATAATGACAATCGAGATGATATTCTGCGTGAAAATGAGTTGCAGAAAATAAAAGCGGACCTAGCTTTATGAAAAACAATGTCTGTCGGGGGGAGAGAGAGAGAGAGAGAGAGAGAGAGAGAGAGAGAGAGAGAGAGAGAGAGAGAGAGGAGAGAGAGAAGAGAGAGAGAGAAGAGAGAGAGAGAGAGAGAGAGAGAGAGAAAGGAGAGAAGAGAGAGAGAGAGAGAGAGAGAGAGAGAGAGAGAGAGAGAGAGAGAGAGAGGAGAGAGAGAGAGAGAGAGAGAGAGAGAGAGAGAGAGAGAGAGAGAGAGAGAGAGAGAGAGAGAGCAAAGGAGATGAAGAGACAGAGAGTTATAGAGAGGGAGTGAGAGTGAAAGAGAGAGAAAGAGTGAGCGAGAAAGAGTGAGAGAGAGGGGGGGCAAAGGAGACAGGAAGTCGGAGAGACACAGAGAGAGAGAGAGAGAAGGAGAGAGAGAGAAGGAGACAGGGAGACGGAGAGGTGGAGAGACAGAGACAGAGGCAGAGTGAGTGAGTGAGTGAGTGAGTGAGTGAGTGAGTGAGTGAGTGAGTGAGTGAGTGAGTGAGTGAGTGAGTGAGTGAGTGAGTGAGAGCAAAGGAGACGGGGGGACAGAGAGCGAGAGGGGGCTCCTCACCTGGCCGAGCGGACGTCGATGGTGCCCTTCAGCTTCTCCTCGCTGTCGTTCTCAAAGTACATGAGGCGCGACTCCCGCAGGACGAACCAGCGCATCTTCCAGTTGCGCCGCGACAGGGTGGACATGCCCCCGCCCTTCTTGTACAGCCAGCCCGACTTGAGGGAGTCCTGCTTGGCCCGGAACCACATGAAGGTCTCGTCCTTCAGCACGCACCAGCGGCGGCGCCACGGGATCATCAGGCCGCCTGGCGAGAACACGCACACGCACACGCACACGCTCATCAGGGCGCCGGCGGTAAGGTGCTCTCACCTGGGGTTAGTCACCCAGTTATTCAGCAATATCAAGCACATTCCTCAAGCATTGATCTAGGCTTATTCATAATTATTTGTATCACTCAATGTGTTCATCAATTTGACGTTCGTTCATCGATTCGTAATATTTAATTTACGGTCCCATTCAAAATGGTTTGAATTATTATTATAGTTTAGACCTCAGAGTTGAACAGAATGGGATATCACAATACAACAGCTAATTATCATACCCCCCAAACAATATTTACTTGTCATCGTTAAAATTGTTGTCCGAACTAAAACCAGAATCACGTGCAATAACACAATTTTAACCGCAGACCGAAAGATATTATTAAATACAATAAAACCGAAAGTGAAAGTGTCAGTAATGAGCAGAAATAACGGCTCTGAAGACTTGAGGCATGTGAGGACATGATCTGGTAGTGTGTGTGTGTGTGTGTGTGTGTGTGTGTGTGTGTGTGTGTGTGTGTGTGTGTGTGTGTGTGTGTGTGTGTTGTGTGTGTGTGTGTGTGTGTGTGTGTGTGTGTGTGTGTGTGTGTGTGTGTGTGTGTGTGTCTCTATTTGTGTTTCTGTCTGTCTGTGTGTGTTGTTTCTG
>OLKM01000542.1:0-5000 GCA_900291075.1 Melanogrammus aeglefinus | reverse complement strand
CGTAGTCCGACTCCGCATCCGGCGCGGGGGGGGGGCCGCCGCGAGGAGGCGGGGGAGGTTGCTCCCTGCCGGGGGGCTCCGGCTCCGACGTCAGCGCCATGCTGACGTAGGGCTGCCGGCCCCCGTTGGTCAGGACGGGGGGAGGCGGCGTCGGGGTGCGGCACCGCTGGTGGGTCACCACGGTGGAGTGCCACGAGCCCCTGGGCGTGGCGGCGGAGGAAGGGGCGGAGTAGGGGTCCACCGGACCCTCGGCGAAGCCGGGCGGAGGCGGGGGCACGCTCTGGAAGACCTCCTGGTCCAGCGGGGGCGAGGCGGGGAGCGGGAGGTCGGGCAGTGGGACGCACTCGTCGTCGGCGTGGAACCCCTCGTCCGCCTCTTCCTCCCCCTCCTCCTCCTCCTCCTCTTCCTCGGCCAGCGGGGCGGGGGTCTCGGCGGGGTCGTGGAGGTTCTCCTCGCTGGAGAGCGACGGCTCCAGGCCGCCAAAGTCCAGCAGGTCCAGGAACTCGGTGGCGACGCGCGACGCCTCCTTCTCCAGCCGGTAGATCTCCGCGTCGCGCCGCTGCCGCAGCTGGTCGCGCCCGTCGTCGCCCAGCAGCGAGACGCCGTCCTCCTGCTGCCGCTGCAGCCGCTCGATCTCCCGCTCCAGACGCTGGATCTCCTCCATCTGGCGGCTCTCCTCCTCCGAGGCGTGGCCCGGGACGGGGCTGCGCGACAGGGAGCGCGACAGCTCCTTCTGTCGGGGACATGGATGGAGGAGTTAGGGGACCGTTTCATCAGGCGATGGTAAACGGTAAACGGACTGTATTTATACAGCGCTCTTCTCACCGGTGGCCACTCAAAGTGCTTTACAGTACTGCCTAACATTCACCCGTTCACGCACACACACTCACACACCGACGGCGCTGTCACCCATGCAGGGAGACAGCCAGCTCGTCGGGGAGCAGTCAGGGTGAGGCGTCTTTCCTCAAGGACACCTCCACGCTCAGCTAGGAGGAGCCGGGGTTTCGCACTAGCAACCTTCCGGTTACCAGCAAACCCGCTCTACCTCCCGAGCCACATGGCACCCCTTGACCCCAGGAAGTCAAAATATTCATACTTTATTATCACCGGTCTTTTTTTTTTTATTGATGTTTAGTTTTATCGTCTGCTGCTGTTGTGACTACATTATGCCCTCAGAGGTTAATAAGCGAACCAGCCATCCATCTAAACAGTCAGTGAATGACTGGAGGAAGCTGTCCCACAACACCTGGCCTCTCATCACATCTCAACTCGGTTCACCTCCAGCGTCGCACTCTGAGGAGCGCTTGCATAATAAGGGCTAAATAAAGCAACATGACCTTGGTCGGGGCAAACAAGACATTCAGGGAAAGTCCACGGTGTTGTGCTGCTCTCAGCACAAGGAGATTAGTCTCACCTTCTGACACGCAGCGCTAACCACCAGCGAGTTTCTGAGGACAGAATTAGAAACATTGTTGTTAATAGTCAGAAACACTGTTAATGAATAACAAACATTTTTAGCAACAGTTCTCTCTCGCTTACAGCTGCTCGTCCCAAGTTTGGATTAATAGGACAACGCTGGGCCTGTTCCTAAACACACATTTCACTTTTCAAAATGCTACCTTTCAAGCGACTTTTGCTAGCTTACTTTTTCGAGGGCAGATTATGATATTAACTTTAAACCATTCTGTCATCGGCACTCTGTACCTGGTCGAGTGCCCCAAAGCCACCGCATTCTCCTGTGCCTTCTCCTTGATCCTCTGCTCCTCCATCCTCCTCAACTCCTCCTCCTGCCTCCTCCCGCCGCCTCATCTGCTCCTCCTCCGCCCGGCTCCTCTGTCTCTCCGCCTCCTCCGCCCTCCTTCTGTCCGCCGCCGCCTCCTCCTCCTCCTCCTCCACCTCCTTCTGTCGCCGCCTCATCTCCTCCTCTTCCAGCCGTCTCTTCTCCTCCTCCTCCTCCTCCTGCTGCTGCTGCTGCAGCTGCCGCTGCCGCGCCTGCTCTAGGCACCTCCTCTCCTGCTCCTCCTCCTCCTCCTCCCTCCTCCTCCTCCTCTCCTCCAGGATCTGGCGGTAGAGCGAGCGGGCCAGGTGTCCGCGGTGGTGCTTCTGCAGCACCAGGGTGGCCGAGCGAAGCCGCAGGAACACGCGCCTCCAGAAGTGGGCGCGGTAGTTCTTCTGGATGGTGACCACGCTGGACAGCACCCTCTTGTACTGCTTCCTGTTGGGGGGACGGGGGGACGGGGGGATCCCCACGGACGTGTTAATGATCGACGGCAGCCTTGCGCCCTCTCTTCGTTTCAGACTGCTGCTTTTTGCGCTGGGGCGTTTAAAAACGAAGCTACAGGAAACCTGGATGCGATATTTAACTGGCGTTCGCCAATTCGGACTGATGTTGTCATCTCAATCAACATTGTGGTGGGAGCCCTCCCCTGACCCCACTGAGCCGTGTGGGGGGTGTCCGCTGAACGCACGGTGAGGTTCTTGAGCTCAAACAAACACAGCGCTACACACTGTCGGCTACACACTGTCGGCTACACACTGTCGGCTACACACTGTCGGCTACACACTGTCGGCTACACACTGTCAGATACACACTGTCAGATACACACTGTCGGATACACACTGTCGGCTACACACTGTCGGCTACACACTGTCGGCTACACACTGTCGGCTACACACTGTCGGATACACACTGTCAGATACACACTGTCAGCTACACACTGTCGGCCACATGGTGTTTATAGTCTGATGCGCTGGGGCTGATCCAATGTGGCAGTGTGGGTGGGTGTGTTTACACACACACACAGACACACACACGTGCAGGCATACATACACACTGGCACAGGAATACGCACATACAGACACACACACACACACACACACAGACACACACGTGCAGGCATACATACACACTGGCACAGATACACACACACACACACACACACACAACAAACACACACAGGAATACGCACATACAGACACACGCACAGGCACACACACACACAAAGGAATACACACATGCAGACACACGCATATACACACAGGCACACACAGAAACAAAGGCATACAAACACACACACACGCACACAGGCATACAGACACACACAGCCATACACACACACACATACACAGCCCCAAACCCACATAAACACGCATGGCTTGTGTGGGACCACCCACAGGGCTCTGACCTATAACCCCTCCACACTAAAAGCCACCCTCAACGCAGCTTTCCCACAAACCACTCGACGCGAGGAAACACCACATATTTCACCGTAACCATAATCAAACAGACGTCGTCAAACACTGTTTTGCCAACCTTGCCACCTGCTCTGCGATAACGGAAAGAGAGAACCGTGGAACCCCTAAACCCAAGCCGTGTCCCAGGGCCCGTTCTGACTCTGCCGAGACCCAGAGGTCAGGGGTTACAGCGTGCTGCATAAGGCAAGCATGCTGTCACAGGTTTAGGTTACATGTGCCGGGGTCCCGGGCAGATTCCTAAAACCTCACATCATGACAGACGTCCTGGTCCCGCGTGGAACGCGCAATGTAAACAGAGAGACACGAACAAATCCATCAATCAACGGACGAAGAAGCAGACGGGCAGACGGACAGACGGCCAGACAGCCAGACAGAGGGACGGGCAGGCGTGCAGGTACCCTCTCTGCATTCTTTGGCTGTACAAAACAAACACGCGATGAACGCCGCTGTTGACTCGGCCACGCCGAGGTCTCTGATAGCTATCTGAGAGGACTTGCTCTGCAGGAACAGCGTAGCTTAGCAACATGACCTGTGAGCTACCGACCGTTGGCGTACGGTCTCCCTGGTTCTGCTGCGCGACCGACACGGATGGCAGCAGGAAGCCCTCCAGAAAGCTGCCCTTATGCTACGACAGTGTTTCATCTGTTGCTATACCTATCGCCCCGCGGCATTACATCTACTGTGAGGTAACGTTAATGTTCAAACATGTGTTTATTCCAACACACCAACACGAGCACGCACACACACACTCACACAAATGCACGCACGTAGACACACACACACACACACACACACAACCATGCAAATGAAGCATGCAAACGCTGCAATGTACAGTGCATACAGCCCCATACACAAACACACATGCACACGCACGCAAGTACACACACACACACACACACACACACACACACACACACACACACACACACACACACACACACACACACACACACACACACACACACACACACACACACACACACACACACACACACAGGGCATACAATGCATGGAAAGCTTTGCATAAAAAGTGAAAACAGCGATGTCCCCATCGCGGTTCTCCAGTCCCTCACCAGAGCCCCCCCCCCCTCCCCCACAGCCCCCAGCACCCACCTGGCCACATAGCTGAGGACGTGGGCGCGGATCACCATGCCGGCCCGCCGTCGCTCCTCCTCCCGCTCCTTCTCCAGCCTTTGCTCCAGGGCCTCCTTCAGGAAGACCTGTGTGACGCCCAGCACCACGGGGGAGGCAGAGAGAGGGAGAGAGAGAGAGAGAGAGAGAGAGAGAGAGAGAGAGAGAGAGAGAGACGAGAGAGGAGAGAGAAGAGAGAGAGAGAGAGAGATGAAGAGAGAGAGAAGGAGAGAAGAGAAGAGAGAGAGGAGAAAGGCTGCAAACACAGGTGCAACACGATCAGTTAGTTCCTCTTGAGTCCGTCCGGCGACCCGCTGTGACCCGTCAGGCCCGTCTCGGCTGGCAATGTCCCTGGCTTGCTGCAGCAGTGCGCGTGTGGGTGGCTGGGTGCTGGTGGCGGTGGTGGTGGTGGTGGTGGTGGTGGTGGTGGTGGCGGTGGTGGTGGTGGTGGTGGTTGCAGTGGGCAGAGGGGGAAGCCTGCGAGAAGGCTAACGACTCTCCCTGACTGCGGAGTGGGGCAGAGGGGATCGAGGGATCCGGTGGGTGCTGCTGCTGCTGCTGCTGCTGCTGCTGCTGCAGGGACTCATTGTAATCCTGCGTCCTTCCCGAGCGGT
>OLKM01000541.1:259297-282030 GCA_900291075.1 Melanogrammus aeglefinus | reverse complement strand
GCGAAAGGGGTTAGTCCTACTGGTTTTTAACAAGACCTTCTGGAGGACGTAATTTCTGTCAAAGTTTTGACGTTATTTAGGCGAGAAGTGGATCAAGGAAAGGATTTTGATTTCTTTGAAGTGATGTGGGAAGATTGGAAGGAAGGCCAGGATGATTGCGGGTTTTTTGCGCAGGAGTAATAACCTCCCTGAGCGCTGATAATCTATATTGTGGATGGCAGTTAGAGAGAGCGTATGGAAGTAAGTATTAAGGGAAAAAATAAAAAGAGAAAAAAAATATAAATAATAAAAAAAACAAAAAAAAAAAAAAAAAAAAAAAAAAAAACGGGTTTCTGCTGCAGGGAAGATTGGAGTGAGCTTTCTGCTAGGAGAGAGTAAGGGAGATTTGTTAAGGTCTCGTTTCCTCAGCCAAGATATGATTGGAGGGCTTTTCTTTGTTTACATCTGGAAGGATCGGGTGACAGAGGAACGATGACCTGCCTTAAGCTATCTGGAGGGCAGAGTGAACAGTGGGGGAGATAGAGAGATATAGAGTAGTTATACGTGAACTCTTGGGGCAGAAACAGTGCAGTATGGAGTGCCGCGAGGAGCTCCTGGAGGGGCTTCATCCAGCTCCTCTCGGGATAGAGAGAAGAGTATCAAGGATTGAGGATGACTGGGAAGGAGTTGACATCGTTGTTATCAGATGGCATACAGGACGGGCCGGGGATTGATGGTTCTCCACTGACTTTTACAAGCGGTTCTGGAATCTCTTGACCTGATTTGCACAGTGTTTTATTGGAGTGTTTTAGAACAGGATCTCTTCCTGTCTCCTGTCAGCGAGCTGTGCTTTCCTTGCTTCCCAAGAAAGGAGACCCTGGCCTTATTTAAAAACTGGAGGCCACGCGTACTCTCCTTCTGCACGGATTTATAAGGTACTATCCAGAGCCTTATCGAACAGACTCAAGGACATTCTGGAATACTTGTACAGACAGACCAAAGCTATTGTGTTCCTGAACGGAGATAAATTATGACAACATTTTCCTATTCGAGTTATAGTTATGATGTGTGCTGACATCCCGAATGTGAATTCTTTGCGTATGGTGCCTTTGGACAGGAGAAAGCCTTTGATAGGGTGTGAATGATCATTTGTTATTGTCTGCACTCAGGGGGTTTTGGCATTGGTGATGGTTTTTCTGGCCTGGGTTGGTTTATTGTATAGTGGTGCTCATGATTTGGTGAAAATGGGGGCAGGGTGAGTCGGCAATCCTGGTGCAGCGAGGGATTAAAAGGGTTTCCTCTCTCCGGTCAACTATATACCTTACCTATTCCGAGCCTTGCTGTGCATGTTGAGAGGTCGCTCAGTGGTCTCTCACTGCTGGGTCTCTGATCTTGAATCGTACCTTACGTTTCTGGTTACGCAGATGATGTTAATATTTTTGTCTCCAGCCAGGGGGATCTAAATGTTTGCAGGATTACCTGTCCTGTTGAAAGGCTGCATCTGCTCGGTGAATACTGGCAAAGGTGGAGGCTTTGTTGGTGGACAGTGAGAGATCAGTAGATTTCAGTGGCCAGTCTGTCTGGAGGTTTGAGTGGGGGAAAGGAGGGGCTTGAAAGTGTTGGAGTATTTTTTGGGCATGAGGGGTTTCAGAAACAAGAACATGGGAGGGAGTTAAGGAGAAAAGTGTGCGTCGGTTGTCTAATTGGAAATGGTTGTACCCCAGTTGTCATATAGGGGAAGGAGTTTGGGTTGCAAATAACCTTGGTCGCCTCGACTCTTTGGCATAGACTTATTGCTCTGAACACCTGAGGCTGAAGGGCTAGAGGACAAATCCAGCGAGTCCATTGGACTTCTCTGGTCTGGCCGTCACTGGATCCGAGCAGCAGGCCTCTACCTGCCTGTGGCTGAAGGGGGGGCAGGGACTCATCAATATCAGGCAAAAAATAGTCCTCTTTTAGACTCCAGACTGCACAAAGACTGCTGTAACATTGTGGCCCAAGCTGGTTTGATACAGCTCGCTTTGTGCTGAAGAGAGCCGGGCGATTGGGCTACCGATAAACAGCTTTTCCTTTTAAAATCTGAGGATGTGGACTTAACTGGACTGACACCTTTTTATAGCTCGGTTATTACAGGCATGGCAGATTTTTAAGGCCACACCGTCACCAAAAATGAGACTCCGGGCATGTGGCTGTTTTGAGGAACCTTTGTTTTTTAATACTCTTATACAGACTCAAACACTGCAGTCTGCCAGCCTGCGAGCCCATTTTAGAGAGGCTGGCTGCACCAAACTGGGCCATCTGATGAAGATGACGGCAACATCGGTGGATACCTTGAGACAGAGAAGCAACATCACCTCCATCAGGGTCATCAACAGAGTGGTGGAGGAAGTCTGTGCTGGCCTGCTCCCAACCCTGAGGGTTTTTTGCGCAGAGACCAACAGTGTGTGTGACCAGTGGACCGAAGGGGAGTACAGTTTCCCCTCTCTGTCTGTCACCCCAGTTGTGGGGGAGTGGCAGGGGAGGGAGGAGGTCAGCTGCTGTCGCGTCACTAACCGCACCTGGGGGAGAGTTACAGGACGTAGGGAGAAGGCCAATATATATCAGATCTGCTGCAAGGTTCTGAGCCTGCCCTCTTGGCAGGGAGGATGAAGGAGTCGAGGTGGACTGGTTTTTTTTGGTCCAGATGTTTCCCCGAAGGGCAAGCTGGCGGTCTCTGTACACAGCTGCCCGTTGAAAAACGGACAGCAGACTCTCACGTGGAGGATTGTACATGGAGCAATAGCTACGAACAGATACAGGAGCGCAGCTGGATACCAGAGTTGGGGGAGGAGTGCATTCTTCTGTTCTCAGAACGAGACCCTGGGAATCATTTATTTATTCAGTGTCCTCGTTTGTGTGCTTCTGTTTGAGCTGTTAGAAAGGTTGGTTTCGGGGTCTAGGGGAGCTTTTTGTTTTTGATTTGTTTATTTTTGGGCCCGAAGGTACTGTGTAGCAAAAAAGAAGGATGTACACTCATTGGTGAACTTTGTATCTGGGCGCTGCTAAGTTTGGCCATCTGGCTGACTCGCAGGAACGGGGTCTCAGAGTGTTTGGCAGTGTGGAGCCAGTGCTGGTCTGAAGGGTTCTGCTGAAGGCCAGACTGAGGGTGGAACATGCGTATTATCGGATGATGGAACAATGTGCATTGGTGTTTCAGTCATGTATTGGGGCTGTTTGGGGGGTTTTGTGCTCTGTGGGGGGGGACGGAGAGTCTGAATGTAAGTTTTCTGATTGGAGAAACACGTTCGTTGTGTCTGGTTGACAGGTTTTGTTTGTATTTAGGGATGGTTTCTGTTTTTGTGTTTTTGTGTGTTTTTTGTTGCTCTTGAATGAAGATGTGATGGTTGAGCTGTTGTCTCTTTTGCTATGGTGCAATAAAGGGATTTTAAAAACCAAACCTCTCCTCTCCTCTCCCCCCCTCTCCCCTCCTCTTCTCTCCTCATGCCCTCTTCCTTGCACCTGGTCGGCCTTACTGTGAGTGGAGGCGGAATCTCTTATGATGCCCAACTGAGTCTCCAACCGGCCTCTCACAGTGGCTTGACCAACCTCCATTGCTGTTACTTAATATTAGTTGCAGGTGGCGTAGCCATTCTGCTCCTTGCTAAAGTCTTTCATGTGAAATACAGTGCTCCAATTTAATATATATTGTGGCAAGGGGGGAGGGTTGTGCAGGGACGTGGCCAGGACACGGGGCTGTAGGTGAGGAGCCAGGTGCTATCTGCTCGTTGGTGGAACAGACACAGTTGCAGGAGATGAGCTTGACCAACAGAGGTAATGTATAGGCTGTTCAGTGCGAGAGAACCATTTTGTGTTTGCTTGTGGAGTCTCTCTATGGTCAAATTGAAGTTGTTCTGCGACAAACCAAATTGCTCTCTGAATCCACAAACATCAATTGTGGTAATAAACAACGCGGTGCATCTTTCATTTCTTTGCAGCGCAATAATTATTTCTGCCATTGTTTTTGTGCTTTGTACAACAGTACATACAATGCATAAAAAGATGGTTCAGGTTGTAAGGTATGGCAGTACAGTTCATTAGAAATAACAAATTAACACAATGAAATATCTCAATAACTGAAATGAATTTTGAATGTTCCTCTGCAGAACTTGAATGCCGACGTTGACCTTGTTTTTACAGACTTTTGTCCTCGCCATTCAGTCGAAATCATAACTAAAGATGTGGCCTTTTAATAAATTCCAATAAAATTCTCCCAGGAGGCCGACCGCCTGTTTGCTCTGACCTTCAGCCAAATCCAATCCATGATCAATTATCCCTCTATACACCTGAACTGTAGACTCCGCTTCCACCGACAATGCGGCCGCTCAATAAAAGTGGAGCACGTGCGGTATGTCTCTCGGAGCGCTCTGTGGCCTCCTCCTCCATTCTATTCTACATTGAACTCAGTGACATCTCTACTTTGCACGGCATGAAAAAAGTAAAAAAAAACTGTGAATGACTTCTGACTTGTTAGATAGAGTTCCTGCAAAGTGTGAAATTGAAAGCCTTCCCCGACACACATGCATACCCGTGTACACACACACACACACACACACACACACACACACACACACACACACACACACACACACACACACACACACACACACACACACACACACATGCACACACGCACACACACACACACACACACACACGCACACACACACACACACACACACACACACACACACACACACACACACACACACACACACACACACACACACACACACACACACATAAAACGGCATCTTCTGAATGTGTTCTACAAATAAATTCCCCTGCACAACAGCTGAGTGAGTTGTTTTTGTTCTTTATCTCACATGAACCGATGACTAAATCTGCATGTTTACATTCTTAGGAGGTAATGATATCATTTTGGAGTTCACCATCTCTTTCAGATCAGTTTCCATGGTGATAGCAAAGCACATTCTGAGCATTCGGATAATCAAAATTAGTAAAGCTATTTCAGACTGAAAGGCCTGTCAACAGATTGTCTAGAATGAATATAGAAAGTATTGAAGATATTTGGGGCAGTTAATCCCTGCAATGCGCCACCCAGGTGGTATTTCTGGGTGCCTCAGATGACCCTTTTCCAGCTTATTCCTGTAGTGATCTTCGAAAGTCAACAGATCAAGTTGTCAATAGTCTGAAAATAAACTTTTATTTTGGATACATTTTCCAATATAAATCACGACCAGTGAAAATGACAGATGGATTCAAGCCACAACCTGCTATAGCCTAGTGAAGAAGAGCTTATGATCCGTTCACCAGAACATCCACCAGAACTCATGTTTTGAGAGGATTCAACGATAGGGAATGTGATGTTGACACCACACTCTGTGAGGTTTTTCCACACCCTAAAACCAAACCCTGGAACCAAAAAGCAAACCCTGAAGCCTGACCCTAAAGGGAAGCCCTAGCCCTAAACCTTAAAACCAAAACCAAAACCAAATTAGGAAACCTAACCCAATCAGGAACCCTAACCCTAAAACCAAACTCTAGGACCCAAAAGCCAACCCCAAAATCTAACCAAAATAGGAAACCCTACACCTAAAGACAAACTCTGGAACCACAATTCAAACATTCAAACCTTACAAAAAGGACAATGCATAGTTTAATGCTGGCTAACACATCGATTGCTGACTCATTTTAAGACATAGTTTATCTTTTTGATGTCCTCTGATCTTAGTGCTGAACTAACCCGCCATAAAGTCACCTGAACTCAAAACAAAGGAATGTTATGCTGCAACCCGAATGTAGATCAAGGGAGTTTTATTAAGATATAAAAGGTAGTGGAGGCTTGAAAGAGACACCGCGATTAAGAGAGAGAGAAAGAAAGAGACAGGCGTGATTGACCAGGCCATACACACGCACGCACACACACACACACACACACACACACACACACACACACACAACACACACACACACACACACACACACTGCCCAGCCCACACACACACACACACACACACACACACACACACACACACACACACACACACACACACACACACACACACACACACACACACACACACACACACACACACACACACACACACACACATACACACACACAAACCTCCCACTCATATAGCTGTTTAACAATTGCTGTGATGTAGGATTGAATGAATTATAGATAATTATGTTCAGTCACACCCTATCCTACACCCAAAACAAAATGACACAAACCTATTTCAGGGGACTCTCGCCCTAGCCACGCCTTGAACTTGCAAACAATGGCTCTAAAACAGTCGTCAAACAAAATCTCTTCAAAACACACAGACAATTAACCAACCCATTACATTACATACCCATACAGGAACCCCTACAATTGGCCAACAATATTAAATTGGCAACAAATGCACTGATCTTCACAAACTTAAATCCGATCCGACAATCACTTGTTGGAGCTATTGCCCATCAGCCTGCGCACTAAATGACTTTGTTATCAATGAAGGACGGCATCTTCTGGGTCTGATTACTACGTTTAGTTCTGTCACACTACTCAATACACACCATCCTACCATTAAGGTTAAATACAAACCACATGCTCAACGCATGGACTTTTAATAAACCACAGAGTTCTGTCCACACACAAACGCACCAGACATATTCCTACACACCAAGGTCTTCCTCAAAACCACACACACACACACACACACACACACACACACACACACACACACACACACACACACACACACACACACACACACACACACACACACACACACCATTTTTCACCCCTAGCACACATTCGCGGGCAACATTAAAACCGGTACGCTGCCTAGAGCCTCTACAGAGACCCCCCACCATCCCCCTCCCCATCTCAGATCCCCGCCTGCGTGGGATCCCCACACCTCCACGGGCCCTCACCGTAGCCAAATGCCCTTCCTCCCACCCCTCCACCCCTCCTCCACCCCTCCTCCACCCCTCCTCCACCCCTCCACCGCCCCTCCACCCTCTCCACCCCTCCACCGCTCCCCCCTCCACCCCCACTCCACCACCCCTCCACCCCTCCACCACCCCTCCACCCCTCCACCCCTTCACTCACCTCCACCACCTCCACCCCTCCACCCCTCCCGCTTACCATTCACCACCCGCCATGTCTCCCCTCATCCATCCTCCCTCCACCCCTCTCATCTTATTCCCCGCTCCCTCCCCACTCCTCTCCTTGACCGGCCTTCACCCACTGCGTCTCATTTCCACTAACCTTTGGCTTCTGCTGCGGACCCCCACATCCCCCCTAACCATAACCGGCTTCCCTCCTAGGCTTCACCTTAACCGCCCCCCACGCTGGTTGAGGGGGGGGGGGGGGTCTTCCACTAGGTGTGCCTGGATCCCTGAGCCAGGTCATATTCCCCCACAGGTTCCCTGAGGGGGACCCTGACGTCAGGAGACGATCAGGGGAAACAACCACCACCACACGCTATACCGCTCATCAGCACATTCACGTTCACCTTCACAGTTTGGAAGCTGCAAGATATGCGATACTACACACTGCACCTTTAAACAAAGACATCTTCTGGAAGCTGCGATTAAGGGTCTGCTTCTTCAGGAACACCAGGAGCGACCCGGCTCCACACCAGAGCCACGTTAGGCAGCTGGCGGTCCTCCTGAACCAGCACGCCTCCAACTCTGGCCTCTGTCTGCAGAACCTCCCCATGCACAACAAAAACATAACTCACACCATCACATGCTCCCGACTGCCAAAAACACTCCATGCTCACTGGACTCAAACAACATGTTTGTACGACAGCACTTAGGCACACATGTCACATGCCTTGGAGGATTTCAACCTCTTATTGCTTAATTTATTCTCGTTGCAGCTTCATTTCACGATTCAAGTTTGAATTGGTATGTGTATATAAGAGATAAAAGGCTTTATTGTATTTGTTTTATTTATGCTTTTTAGATTCTTATTTATTCCAGCACTTATCCTCAACCACTTTGCTTATTTTTTATTTGTGTCTTTTGATACTTTAGCCTTCTTTATTTTTTCTGGGCTTTTATCAAATCGACCTTTAATTTTACTCATTAAATCATTCCTATTATGCCTTTTATTCTTATTTATCATTCTTTACGACCATTTAGAACACATTTGTTCATCATGATATATTATGTGTGAGAATGTTTGCCTAAATGCATCCCTCCTAGCCGGGTTATTTAACTTGACTGCTCTTTTATAATTGTATTAATTCTTTATTTTACAAGATGTCTATGGTTGTTTTTCGCAGGAATATCCTGCCGCTGAATCCCACTAAATACTACACACTGCACCTTTAAACTGAGACATCTTCTGAATTATTAAGTAAAATAAAAAAATAAATAAGAGATAGACAAACAGATGTGAAAGAAGTTTGAATGTGTGTTGCTTGACATTCTGCGTAGACGAGGGCCGCAAGCTATGTTTCTGAGATGCGCCCATGTGGTGAATTCAATCTTTTCTTCATGAGGGTACGGAGAGCCATGATAGCCCATGTCCCTTCTGGATGCAGATAAGTAGGCTACCAGATGCCCAGACGTACCAGCTGCCATAGACAGGGGAAGATCTGGCTTCTGTTGTAGAGCAAACAAGGACATTAGTGATGCCAATAAAAAGATTATCAAAACAATAGGTTGGAGTAAATAACAATCAACACTTTTCATGGAGACATCGTCGTAGGACAAACAAAGGCGTCACTCATTAGTGACAGGTGTCGCTAATTATTATGGTTCTGATCTCGAACGTTCTGAACTGTACATAAGAGTTAACATACTTGTTAATTATATTAGATGTACATCATATGTACTTTGGAAGGAGTGGAGGAGGAACTGTCCTTACAAAACACATTTATTGCTTTGAACAAAATTCAGACCTTGCTGAATGCTGTTTTGATCATTTTTAAACTAGCGTTTAAGTGATTTCTAATGAATACGGGACATGGTTGTAGAGTGGTTGGACACTTCTTGACATAGAATACAAAAACAAATAAATACAACTCTATACAAAATACCTGATTTTAGAACTATTTTGCTTTTTATTCACTACCGGGAAATATTAAATATTGTACAAAATTCTATTTTACTTTAAAACTAAGGTTTTGGTGGATATTGATTGAAAAGAAACCGGTATAAAACAAAATATGTCACCGCAGGAGAACGGCTGGAGAACGGCTGGAGAACAGCGGCGCCCGGCCTGTCAGGCATCATTTATTATTCTCCAATATTGAGGAAGGCTTTTCCTCAGTGATCAACAACCCAGAGCATCTCTCTTTCTGTTTTCAGGGCTCTTCCCTCAGTCCGGGGGTACACTGCTAATGGCATGTTACCCTACCTGTGGTTCATCTCTAATAAACATCCACCTGCAAGGTACATAAGCATATTGTATACAGGTTATACAAAAGCATGGCCATTGTATGTTAAATATCCACACAAGCAAACTCCACACACACACACACACACACACACACACACACACACACACACACACACACACACACACACACACACACACACACACACACACACACACACACACACACACACACACACACACACACACACACACACACACACACACACACACACAAATACACACACATATACACAAACACACAAAAGCAGAAACACACATGCACACAAACACACAAACACAGATCACACAAAAGCATTAACACACATGCACACACACACGAAAGCAGAAACACATACACACACACAAATGCAGAAACACACACGCATACACACATATGTGAAAAAGCACAGAGTAACCTTTATGAAATATTAAATATTAGGAGAACTGTTAACCACAGGAAGTCTCAGTATGGTTTCTGACCAGTACATGTATGTGTGGTACGCCCGTGTGGCATGCTTGTGTTTATGTTACATTGGCTTCTAACTGCATACAATTGATAACAATAGCAACAAGGAGATTAAAACAAATAGTTGTTGATTCATTAAATATAGATATATCATAGACACAGCACGGCAGCAACACTCAAGTAGAATTTTGATGAAATATATATTAATATATATAAATACATTTATATAGAATTATTTGCTGATGCCTACACCAGGTGCTAATCACTTCATCATTACGATCCGCACAACCCTGTACAGTATTACTAATTTGGGCGTCACTGCTGACAGTGGGAGAGATAGTAGGCTAACTGTTCTTATGTTATACTTCCCTCTGGTGGTAGAAATCAGTTTTAGAGTTCATAACCAAACGTATTTAATGGTGTGAAAGCAGATATTCTAATGTGACCAAAATTGGTGGAATATTGCTTTCAAATATTTAAAGAGGAACAAACTAGACCCGGTTATAGCTGCTGCTTTGTAACCGATAAACAAAGGCCATGTTAAAGCTTGGCTCTGCCAGAGAATTTCAAACGTTTTGAAGCTTGTGAACAGATAGTGTTTATCTGTCATCCGATAAACTCCCATTGGAAAATTAAAACAGCTGGCCAAAAGATGTGCCAAACACCATGGAGGAGCTCCTCAGTGTCTCTGCCAAAAACCAGGCAAACGATTATTATTACTTTGTAATAGCTTAGATTAAACCTGAATGTTGAGAACATTGCATTTGGATGAGAACACAAACCCACAAAGGGCTTTCAATGATTATAATACTAGTCTAGAACCTCTTTTGTTGACAAATGTAAAGACAAATTTAAATTCTATTTGGTTATAAGTTATACGTTGCTGTGTTTTCTCTATTGTTGGTTCATTTTGGGGTGTTCGATAAAGGAATGATAAACAACATGAACTTAATTCAGATTAAAATGATATATGCAATAAATCATGGAGGATTCTCCAGAACTCTCCATAACAAACCTGATGTTGAAACACTGTGTTTGAATAGTGGCTGTGTTGCCTGAGAACTGAGGACGTGTCAGTGAGACATCTGGAGAGAATTACAGTACAATCAAAGGCCCGCGCCAATACTGTACTGGAAAGCGTTTCCTTTTCAAACAGTGACTCTCTGTCTCTGTCGCAAGTGAACTCTCTTCATTTCCTATTCTCGGTGCTCCGAACGAAGTAGACACAACATCGTCCAACATAAAGTTTGCATGACATGTGTGTATGGCAGAGAGAGAGAGGGAGAGCGAGCGAGAGAGAGAGAGAGAGAGAGAGAGAGAGAGAGAGAGAGAGAGAGAGAGAGAGAGAGAGAGAGAGAGAGAGAGAGAGAGAGAGAGAGAGAGAGAGAGAGAGAGAGAGAGAGAGAGAGAGAGAGAGAGAGAGAGCAGATGAAGACATTGGGAGGGACCGGCGATAAGGTTCATTTAGATCTGGATCCAAAACAGAAAAACACAGAACATTCTGCAACGCCTTCCATTACAAAACTTTAATGGTAGGCATTGCACCAGAGACTGCTCTGAGCTGCCTAGAGTTTGACAAGCTGCGGACACAGAGGAGTACAACCTTTTCCACTCTGGAAGGATAACTTGGAGACACACTGCAGTGCCTGGGATATCAGCCAGTCACACAGGTGTAGTTTCAGAGCCATTAAGGATGTCCTTCGGCCTGGTCCTTCCCATCATCCTGCTGTCTCTGACCTGGTCGGAGTCGGTGAGGGGACAGAGTTCTCCCCAGGAATCCTTCATGGTCCAGTACTTTGAGAGGAGGATGACACACTTGGAGGTAAGTGACACTAGTGGCTACAACACCTACAACTCTTTCAGGTAACACTCAGTTTTCGCAGAATTCCTTCGAAGTGATTATTTATTTTTAACTTCTAGAGGCAAAGTCAAGAGAGCAAACTGGTCAAAGCCTATTCTCTGAGTGTAAAGCGTCCCACTTGAGCGTTGCCTCAGTTTGTTTACATTTTTGCTAAACACACGCCATCTGTTTTAGGTGCCTTTAGTCTTGCCATTGTAACCACTTTTATTTTTTTACTTACATCTTCTCTGTGGTACAGTTTGGGAAACTCTTTTTGTGTTTTTGTCTTCCATTTCAGGAACGTCTGAATCAATGTGAGGCGAACGCAGCAACCATGACCCAGAGGTTCTACGACCTCAACTCAGAATTCAGGGGTCAACTTTCCGCTCTCACTGCTGTGAAAGTACGCACCACTTAAGAGCTCGATTGTATATGAAGGACATGGCAAGAGACTGACTAATATACCAGAGACAGAAACAAATGACTCATGAACTTCTTCAAGTGTCTTTGAAATGCGGCAGTGACTATGCAAAAGAAGAAAGCAACATTTCTGACACATTGTCCAGAGAAGCTAATCACATAAAACAAAAAAAACATAAATAAAACAAAAAATTAAACATTTCAATCAGTTGAACCCAACATGAACGCATTCTTCAGGTCAGAGGTGCAGACCCAGTTGGAGAGCATGTCATCGCGGGTGGACCGTGTGGAAGGGGAGCTGGAGTACCTGGAGAACAAGATCCCCGCTCCGCAGAACATCGAGATAGAGGAGGCCCTGCTGGAGCAGCAGGTGATGGACGCAGAGCTGGAGCAGCTCAAGAAGAAAGCCAAACTCAAACTGAACAATGGTATAGGACGTGTGTGCATGGGTGCGTGCATGCCTGCATGCACGTGTGTGTTTGTCTTTGTGTGTTTGTGTGTGTTTGTGTTGTGTGTGTGTGTGTTTATTGATGCATTGTGTATCAGTGGAGCAAGTGGAGTCGGTTCAGATAGACAGTGTACAAAGAGACAGACGAAAGGGGAATAGCAACAAGGCAAACAATCAAATTAACAATGGTGTGGTTGACTGTTGAGTGCGAAAGGATAACTTAAGGATTTTTTTCACTCTATTTTCCTGTCTTTTTTGGTCTAAGTGGCTAATGCAGACAATTTTGGAATTTGGTCCAGCGTTGAGCGAAGGCACTTCAGCCATTACAGTCGTGAAACAGTCTGCAATGCCTGGCTGCAATGTTACCCTGAGGGCTAAAAGCAGCCGTTCATGTCTGCCTCTTAAGGCGCTTATTCTTTGGCACTGATTCAGATTGTTATTAAAAGTGCCATGGGCTGAAGTGCTCCTGCTCAATACCGCTCTCGCAAAAATGATGGGAAAGTGGAGTGGATGTAAAAATCCTGAATTGATCTTTTAATTTAATCTTCTCTGTTAACTGGTGATCACAGCAGTAAAAACATGCACTTGTTCACTTGTTTTTCTGCAGTCATGGTTCATTACACTTCAAATAGGAATGGATATCCTCTATTGTTTTTGTCTGCGGCCCCAGATTGCAGCACTGCCTTGAGTGCAGTCAAGTCCCTGAAGATTGTGAAGAAGGTGGGAGACACCCATGGGTCCTGGTTCAAGGACCCTACCCCAGGTTCCTCCAAGGTCACTCCTTTAAAATGTTATTGTAGATTGCGAGAATGTTTTTTTTACACTTTATATTTATTATGTACTGTTTCAATTTCAAGTTAAGCTTACTGAGGAAATTACTCTATTTGCTTTGTTACATATCAAGGGTGTGGGGTCAATGCAATCATAGGTTAATTTAAGAAAAGATTATGACACTTCTATTCAACAACTTAAAATAAGTACATTTGTCAGATGAAAGAGACAACAACAATATATAGCTGTCGGTACAGTAAAGATGTTCATAGAAACCAGTGCCTAGCGCAATCGCTTGGTTAACCAATGTTCTGTATGCAACAAAGATAGCTATAGGATGAGATGCTACACAATGCTAATTACTATTTTTAAGTGCCAGGATGTACAAAAAACAATACAATACTTAATAGAGATTGGTTTGGTTCAACCCCTGTTTGACATGGCGGGTCTGAACCCAAACGGGTTCTCCCAGGTGTACTTCCTCAGCGGTCTGAGAAACGACACCGTCCTGGAGTACGCGTCGGTGAAAAGCTTCACCGAGGGCAGCACCGGCCCTAAGGTGGTGAAGCTGCCCTCCCATTGGCAGGGGACCGGTCATGTGGTCTACAAAGGATTCCTCTACTACCACAAGGCAGAAACCCCAAATCAGATAGTGAAGGTGAGTGACATATGAGCCTAAACCCCATGAATGCCCCCCACGGTAACCCCTCTTCATTTTGTAATGTTGTGTGTTGGTGTGTCCACGTCTGACCAGGTGCGCTTGCCCAATGGCACGCATGCAGACACTATGCTGCTACCAGGGGCCGGCCGTCTACCGGCCTACAGTTTGAACCCCAACACCTACCTGGACATGGCCGTGGATGAGCTGGGTCTCTGGATCATCCACGCAGACCCAGACTACGCTGGGAACCTGGTCATCACTAAGCTGGACCCAGGTACACACCCTGTTACAGCCAGAAGTGTAGTGGACTGTTTGAGTGTCTGTGTGTGTTTTTGTGTGTGCGTGTATGTGTATATGTGTGTCTGTGAGTGTGTAACTAAGTGAGAGAAAATGACTGAGAAACAGACAGATAGAGAGCGAATGTATAAAGAGGGGGAGGGAGTTAGAGTTAGAGCAATAGTTAGAGCAAGCTAGAGATTTATAATAACAAAAGAGAGAGAGAGAGAGAGAGAGAGAGAGAGAGAGAGAGAGAGAGAGAGAGAGAGAGAGAGAGAGAGAGAGAGAGAGAGAGAGAGAGAGAGAGAGAGAGAGAGAGAGAGAGAGAGAGAGAGAGAGAGAGAGAGAGAGAGAGAGAGAGAGAGAGAGAGAGAGGAGAGAGAGAGAGAGAGAGAGAGAGAGAGAGAGAGAGAGAGAGAGAGAGAGAGAGAGAGAGAGAGAGAGAGAGAGAGAGAGACAGAGAGACAGAGAGACAGAGAGATATGATGAATGGGTGAAAAAGAGATTGTGTAACTCACCTCATGACCCTTTCCTTCTGCTCCTGTGTGTCTGTCCTCAGCCAGCCTGGCGCTGGAGCACACCTGGGACACGTTGTGCCGGAGCCGGGGGGCTGAGGGGGCCTTCCTGATCTGCGGGACCCTCTATGTGGTGTACAACACGCGGTACGGCGGGCGCTCCAGCGTCCAGTGCCTGTACGACATCCACGACACCATCCACAGGTGGGTTCCAGTGGTGATCCAGCTCTGTTTCCTCTGAATCCATTTCTATTTTTATTGTATTTATTCAGAAAGCGTTTTGACAGAAGCTAAAAATGGATAACAGAAAAACAACTCTACCTCCATCTTTTCATCATCAAACTTTTTCAAAACAACAACAAATAATTGACTATCATGGAGGATTACACTTTGAGATGAGAATGGTTTGAGGAACACTATATCTGGAGTTATTTTCCACTGATGTGTCATCCTGTTTCTGAGTCCAGATGTGCTGTACACATCTGTGCTGTGTTGAAAACATGCTTGGGATGCTGGGGCAAGTCTATTGGCTAAAAGGCCAGTCTGGCCTCCCAAAAGTTGTGTTTTCTTTGGTGAAAATGTTAACAATGGGATGAAAAACTTTTAATATTTACCTTCTATTAGGGTAGTATTTGTATGTCCTTTCTTTAACTCCTCCATTTGGCTTTATTTTTACACTGGCAGATTCACATGACAAGTTGCACACGTACAGACACATACAGACACATACCGACACACACACACACACACACACACACACACACACACACACACACACACACACACACACACACACACACACACACACACACACACACACACACCACAACACACACACACACACACCACACACACACACACACACACACACACACACACTCAGATC
This sequence comes from Melanogrammus aeglefinus, assembly GCA_900291075.1. Lineage (NCBI taxonomy): Eukaryota > Metazoa > Chordata > Actinopteri > Gadiformes > Gadidae > Melanogrammus > Melanogrammus aeglefinus. The sequence goes on along the minus strand of OLKM01000541.1, from coordinate 266,383 downwards.
CTTCTAGGTTTAGGGGGTGTAGGATTAGGGATACCATGTAAACAAACACATACATTTATATCCATGTAGGCTTATATTCAGCACATCTGTCATAGCTATACACACTATGCTGTACATACTGTTTCTAAATAAACCTCATTGTTTAAATATGAATGTGATAATAAATGAATAAATATCCTTCAAGAAGCCACACATTGAGTGATTCAATCATGTGTGTTGCAGTGAGGAGAGTCCTGTGCTGTTCTTCCCCAAGCGCTACACCAGCCACACCAGTCTCTACTACCACCCTAAAGATAAGCAGCTGTATGCCTGGGATGACGGCTACCAGACCATATACAAGGTCGAAACACAGAGGAAGGAGGACCAAGTCTCGTTTGGCACCGAATAATCTCATTGATATGTGTGCTACACACGACCATTCTGTGTATACCACTTCCAACATTGATTAAGAACAACATGTTATTGTACTCGGAGAAATTCAAGAATTGCCTTGAACTATGTCTATGTAGAAGACACCAATAGGCGTACGTATTCTCCACTCTGCTGGCATATTTTGTTACCTACACCTCAATAAAGTTCTTCATCGCTTTATTTTGGATGTCATTTTATATCTCTCATGTATATTTATTTTTGAGGTTATGTGATTTTTTGTTTTGAATTTATGAGAATAACATTTGACCGTCTTGAAATCATCCATGAAATATTCGTAATAATCATTATAAACGCTGACCTAGCCATAGCTGATTCTCTCATTCATGATGGTGAGGTGACCAATCCCTGCGGTCACATCCCTAGCGGTGACAGATGTGTCGGTCAATCCCGCCCATTTTCGGTTGACTATGACGTCAGGAAGGAGGCGCGGCATGTTTGAATGTTGACAGCAGTAGCTCGCGTGGACACAAAAGTAGCGACCAAGCGTTTATCCGTTTAGCAATTGTCCATACATTCATACTTTTAAAGTGGCCGATTTAACTCTACAATGAGGAGGAGAAGCAGCACTAACGGCAGCAGGAGAAGCTCTATTACGAAACAACGAAGTGATAATCGGTGTTTTGACGAATTCGGTTTTGCCCTAACTAAAAGAAAGGACCAAAAGCTCTATCATCGATGTCACGATTACAGGTGCGGGATTAGGGTCCATTCTGCTCTGTTTTTATAACTTTCTCTCTTCGTACTTCATAATTGGTTTAGTAGCTAACATCAGTGGTTAAGTGATTTCCTTTCAGTTGCAGCTATCGTTAATAGAATAACAGTTTCAAACAAATACATAAAAGTCCATCAGTCTTCTTCATTCGCTGGCCGAAGTCCTGGGAAATGGGAAAATCAACCGTCTCTTAAAATCGACCAAACTAAAACATTGCATCCACTATAGTCTATGTATAATTTTTGAGGATTAAATATTCCCTTTCGTCATTTGCTCTGCTCTCTAATGCATTCATTGTCTAACGTTGGTAGTTGATGAAAAAAGACTTAAGGGGTCAATTATGTGCATACAATCAGTGTGTTGTGTCATATATTGTATAATGTTTGACTTTTCAGGAAACTAGGACATTCTGTTACAATGTGGTTGGTATTGTTTGGGATTTCAATTTGGCGTGGTCTTTTCTCAGATACCCCCAGATGAGCCCAGCCAGGGTCAAGGAACTGTGTGAGCTCCTTAGCTACTGGAAGTGCGGCAGCTTCATCTGCAGAAGTCAGGTGAGGGGCTGACTATTTAATCACTCACTTAGTCATTTAACCTTTTTACTTAACCCAAAAGGTAAGTAAATGTCAAGTGAACTCGCATACTTTAAATTACATCATTTAAATTACATCATTGTGTGATGTAATTTATTTTAGATTTTATTTTAAATATCTGTTGTGTCTGTTGTGTTTTAAATAAGCTGTTCCTGTGCATGTGTTCCAGATAGAACGCTACATCAGGATGGGTATTCCTCCTAGTTTACGCGGTCGGGTATGGAAGTGTCTGCTCGGCATTGACAGCCAGAGAGAAACCAGTGACTTTAACTACCAGGTACTTTTTCGTCAAAAAAACATTTTTGCAATGTTTTTTTACAATAGACAAATATACATTTTGTTGTATGTTGCTTACTTATATCAAGAGTGTGTGTGTTATGAATATCAACTGTATTCTACTTCAAATGTATCTTCCACAGTGTGAGTATCTTAATATATCAGTGTGATTTCAATTTGAAAAAGGTGTAAATTATATACATTTATTTTGGGAGACACCAACCAAATCTTTTACACATAACAACAATAAAACATCCTTCCGACAGAGCTGCTTGTCAGAGGTGCGTGGTCCCCTGGTGGATCTGGGGGTCAGTGAGTATGGTATCCTCTCTGCTATAGCTACGCTAAGCGACACCCAGAATGACCTTGGATCAACCGATCAGCCGGTTTCCAGTGGCCTGGACCCAGGTTACTCCAGGGATGACGTCACGCTATTTCGACAGATCGCTCTTGACCTGCGTGAGTAAAGGGATGCTGTTACATGGTGTGTGTGCGTGTGCGTGCGTGTGCGTGTCAATATGTTTGGGTTTGCATGGTTCTAAGGATGAAAGGAGGGGTACGAGGCAGATGCGCAAACAATTAAGTAGCAATATGTCAAATTTCAACCCTACACTATGAGTCCCAGTGTATTCAATAGTATCTGAAGCCATGATGATTCCCCAGAGCGTTCGTTCCCGTCCCACCGCTCCCTGATGGGGGACAGTCCTGAGGCCATCGAGGGTCAGGCCAAACTCTTCAGGGTCCTCATCGCCTATGCCAAGTACAACCCAAAGATCGGATACAGCCAAGGTATTCAATCTATGAGTGGGTATATATACACAGAAGTTTCTGTATGTAATTGCGTAAATCTCAGTAAATCACAGCTCTTGTTAAGCTGCAGTATAAACTTTAACCACTTGAGGCCAGCAGAGGGCTATAATCGAATCACTTAGAATGGGAATTATCATGAGCCATTGCACTGAGTTCAGTAAACCAAATTCACTGTTTTCTTCCAATATAAATCTGGGTGGGGGCGTTGCTGTAACCATACTTCCACACCTTCCATTGTTGACGTTATACAAAATGTGTCACTGAGTATCTGCGTGTGCGTCGTATTCCCCCTCCAGGGATGTCCTACCTAGCTGCAGTGCTGCTGATGCAGTTGGGAGAGGAAGACGCCTTCTGGGCCCTGGTGGTTCTGCTGGATAAGCCCAAATACCTGGCCCAGCTGTTTGACCTCAACCTCACCGAGTAAGGCTGGCCTTAAGCTCCATTGGCCAAAACAACAGCAGACAGAATTAGGCGTGCCTGATGGAAGAACGCACGATGAGCTCAAAAGTCAACATTAGAAATAGCCACTGGTTATTGGTTGTTTTGCATGCAATTAAGGTAATTTGTGTATTGGATAAGGTACTGTAAAATGTGATTGGCTGCTGCCCAAGACTGATACTGACCATCTTGTATTCTGTTCAATAAGGGTCCAGCATCAAGTGAAGGTGATTCATTATTTCCTGAAGCATAGGAAGCCACAGCTTTCACAGCACTTGGTAAGTAGTATTCCAGGTGGCTGTATGTAAGACCAGCTTTGTTAATTCAATTCAATAGTTCAAATGTATGTATTCAGAAGCTAAAGATATCCACTGTGCGTTTGTTACACATAGGGTTTATCTGGGATGGGCATTAAGTCAAAAAGATTAGAGATGGCATCCTTTTAATAGACCAGTCTACAAAGCAGTCACTCCAACTTTTAATCTGTGTATCCTGGTGTGAAAGTAATTAATAATGAGGAATTTCAGGTAGATCTATGTAAGGTGGGCTTCACAGGCCTTTGAGTGCTCTTCTGACCCAGTTATAACCAAGTGACGAGAAGTTCATCCACCCTTAGGGCCCTCTGTGGCATCCATCATCAGATGGGCCCCATTTCTGCTGTCATCTCCATTACTCACATAGAAACAACCTCTACCTTTCTACCCAGCCACCCAACAATTGTGTCTTCAGTGTGGTTCCACTGGAAAACACACACACACACACACACACACACAGTCACACATGCACGTGGACGTGTACACCACACACTCACTCTATTCACACAATCATGTCTACTCACTCATCTCTCATCGTTTGTGCTGCTTGAATGTGTTGAACGGGGTAGTGCCTCACAACAAGACGGCAGTCAGCCTTTCCCCCACTCATATACACCCACACTCAAATAGGCAAAACCTATGTAGAGACATTTGTAGAACCTATGGTTGCTGGCAATATTATGGTATAACATTTTAATTTTAATGAGGCTATTCTGTTAAATATTGCGGAGGAATTATGATTAATGCAAAAGGGACATATCTTTCAAAGCAACGGATTGGCTTAATCGCCATTTTGTTTATTCGATGCATTGACTTCTACTAATAACGATGACAAACACATATTGTTTGAATATAGTGATTGTTCACAAGTCACTCCTGCTAAATTATTCCTAGTTGAATGTATAATAATTGGGATGGGCAAATAAACCAAATCCCATGCAACAAAACAATGTCTGTCTGACTGCCTACTCTGCTCTGTGATCCAGGACTCCATGGGGGTGTCCTCGGTGCATTTCATCATGCCCTGGCTGCTGACCCTCTTTACCTCTCTGCCCTGCTGGGACTCTGTGCTTGCTGTATGGGACCTCATCATGCTCAATGGTAGACCAACACGTCTCAATGCAGAGCCTCAAGCCTTTGTGATGCCCAAAGCACACGGCTGTGTCTAGATGGCTATAATTGTTCAGAATGTACCGTCCAAAATGTATTGCGAAGCAAGCAGAAAAAAATACAACCCGCTACATTTGAGCTCTGTTCAAACAATATGATTCTATTTCTTCTTCGGGTCGGTTGACGTATAAGGAGTGATGTGGGCTTTGGGCTTTGGGCTACAGCATCCATCTTGTGGGAAAGCAGCATGTAAATCCCTTTTTGTTTGTGTGTGTGTCCGTGTGTCCAGGTGTGTGTGTGGTGTTTCAGACCTCTCTGGCCATCATGGAGCTCCTGGAGCCGCTCCTTCTGGTTCTGAACGACGAGGCCGCGGTGCTGCCACTGCTCCTCAGAGTGCCTGTCAACATGTGGGTAACGCATATTGACTCCACTGAAAGGAATTTGGCCATTATTTAAATCATGCAGTACTTTGAATAACTCATAGTGTAGCGTTAGACACTTGTTTTTGTTTACGTTGTTTTTGTGTGTGTACACAAAAACTAATCCTTTTTGGGAATGTGCATGCCACTTCCTTGCACAACAAGTCAAACGTTTTTGTCGTTCCTTCAATAGAACTCCAGGCAGCTCATGAATATCAATCGGCTCATCAGCCTTCCCAGACGAGACATGTTTGGGACATCAAGCCTTTTCCCAGAAGAAGGAGAAGTCTCATTGTCTTGCTGTGGTTGTGATTTGCTTCTCGTCCATGTTTGGATTAAGCATCCTTTTATGCTAAACTGGTGGTTCCTCCGTGGAGGCTCCCATTGAGCAGGCGGTCGGACCCCCCACTGTCCTCCCACCCCTCCAATGTGTTGAATATAAACGTCACATGCCCCCGGACATGTTTGGTTGTCATGGAGCTGTTGTTATGGCAACTCCAAGGGGTCACCGGGTTTGTGCGTACGGCAAGTGCGTCCGTGACGGCCCGGTCACCGTGGCTTATTAAAGTCCCCTTTATCATATTTGTTTTAACTTCTAATCTCCTTCCAAGTACTTTTTAATTTGGCACACATACGGTGTGACGCGAGTGTGGAGTAGGAAGGAGTAGGTGGAGTAGGTGGAGAAGGTGGAGTAGGTGTAGTAGATAGATACACCATCTACTGCAGAAGGAGTAGGTGGCCCCTCAAGTCTGTGTGCCTTGGTCAGGTGCTGGGCCGCTTGACTCCTCCGTGACATTGGGATAAAACGCCTCATGTTCAATAGACAGGTAATGCCCGAGTTAGAACTTTGGGTTGAGAAGGACAAACCTTGTTCGGCGTAGTTATAAATGGTAACCAAATGAGAAACAAATCCAATTCTACCTTTCTACTAGACCAGATTTTGAGATTATGCTCCCTTATCCTTTATACCTGCACTTTGTCACGCGTCAATTTGTCCAAACAATGTTTGTGACTTTATGTGCACAGATTAAATGGTTTTAAAAGAAGATTCCTGAGTTGATTCAGGTGTGGGTGGATGGTTTTGAGTTCATTGTTCCGGTTAAAACTTGGTAAAAGAAGAGCTAAAAATCTCAAAGCATTCTGGGAAGGAGCTTCAGCCTTTTATGAGAAGACGTGATGCAGACAGCTTCCGTCAGCGTGGATTCAGGAAGATTAGACCATTAACAAAACACCTGACCTTAAAGAAGTAGGGCACTTCTTGGAACAACTGTATCATGCACCTTGTAATGGCACTTTCCACGCTTAATCTAAGTTGATGCAGTTGTGAACCCTGTGATGAGACGGACCGTTGTCTTGCTGTGCTTGTTGATGCGGCAAAGCCATCACCCATGTGGGCGGTTGCCAAGGAGCTGCTATGTGAGCTCCTTCACATCCTGGCCGCCTGGCCTTGGCACTGCTGCCATGACCTGGTCATGAGTCAACGTGGCTAAGTGGTTTCCCAGCCTCGTGGGCCTGATCACTTTACAGTGGGACGATTCTGCTGAGGAAGGCCCAAACCCAAAGGGAAGACAACAAGGTTGGGTTGTACGTTGTTGGGTCAGCGGGTGCATTGCCAGAGGTCTTGAGGTGAAGAGGTAAATCCTTTTCCCTGTCTCTTTGAACGTCTTTGCTCGTGGTGTGAGTTGGTGAAGTCTCTCCTGTTCTGATTAATGATTGTTTAGGATGGTTTATTTATTTAGCCCTTTCTTTTTTATCAAGCTGTCATCAGCTGTCGTCTACATGCCTTTGGCTACAACAATAACCCCAACCCTCTGACTACGACTACAACGCAAAGAAAGAAAGATTCCCCCCCCTCCTCGGTCTCTTCATGGGAACCTATTTAAAAGATATGTATGAACGGACGTATCTCTATCTTAATACATGCCCCCTCACCTCGATCCCAATCTACCAATACATTTCACACAGTACACAAAACCTACCAA
>OLKM01000541.1:213972-254412 GCA_900291075.1 Melanogrammus aeglefinus | reverse complement strand
CCCCCCCCCCCCCCCCCCCCCCGCGCCAGGATTTTCTTTTTGCTGAAACATCACTGATCTTACCAGGACAGCCAGTTTCCATCGCCCGTCGACCACGCCCTCTCTTTCTTGTTCCTGTCCCGGTACACACAATCCTGTGTGGGTGTACAGGACAGGAGGCTGCACACTGCAATGTGAGGTTCTTTGGTCCTCCCATTTGCAGGTTCTGTCCTCTCCGTCTCTCTGCCAGTGACGTCGGTGGTCAAAGCTCACGCTGATTGGCTTATTGCGCGCGTAACGCGGTTTTAAAAAGTTCAATTTTTTGAACTCCTCGTACGCGCGTATAATGTCGCGCGTATATGTACGCGCGTATATGTACGCGCGTATATGTACGTGCGCTATATGTACGCGCCTCATTACGCGCCCTAACGCGAGTAAAATGTGCTATACGCGGTAAGCGCTGAACGCGTCTCATACGCGCGTTAAACCAATGGTTCCCTATGAAAAATTGCCGATTTTATACGGTGATACGCGGGTTAACGCTTTTGGTGTGGCCGTACTTTTTAGCAGTGATTGTTCACGCTCTGTGGGCTTGGGCTACAGCATCCATTTCCTGTGGGAAGCAGGCATGTATCCCTTTTTGTTTGTGATGTGTTCCGTGTCTGTCCAGGTGCGTGCATGTTGTGGTGTTTCAGACTCTCTGGCCATCATGTAGCTCCTGGAGCCGCTGCCTTTGGTTCCTGGAACGACGAGGCCGCGAGTGCTGCCACTGCTCCTCAGAGTGCCTGTTAACATGTGGGTAACGGCATATTTGACTCCACTGAAAGGATTTGGGCCATTATTTAAAATCGTGCAGTACCTTTTGAATAACTAATAAGGTAGCGTTAGACACTTGTTTTTGTTTACGTTGTTTTTGTGTGTGTACACAAAAACTAATCCTTTTTGGGAATGTGCATGCCACTTCCTTGCCAACAAAGTCAAACGTTTTTGTCGTTCCTTCATAGAACTCCAGGCAGCTCATGAATATCATCGGCTCATCAGCTTCCAGACGAGACATGTTTGCACATCAAGCCTTTTCCCAGAGAAGTGAGAAGTCTATTTATTGCTGTGGTGTGTGATTTGCTTCTCGTCCATGTATTGGTTAAGCATCCTTTTATGCCTAAACTGGTGGTTCCATCCGTGGAGGCTCCATTTGAGCAGGCGGTCGACCCCACTGTTCCCCCACGCCCTCCAATGTGTTGAATATAAACGTTTCACATGCCCCGGACATGTTTGGTTGTCATGGAGCTGTTGTTGATGGCACTCCAAGGTGTCACCGGTTTGTGGCGTCGGCAAGTGCAGTCTCGTGACGGCCCTGGTCACCGTGGCTTATTTTAAAGTTCCCCTTTATCATATGTTGTTTTAAACTTCTAATCTTCTCCTTCCAAGTACTTTTAATTGGGCCAACATACGGTGTGACACGGTGTGGAGTAGGACAGATGGTGGAGAAGGTGGAGTAGTTGTAGTAGATAGATACACCATCTACTGCAGAGGGAGTAGGTGGCCCCTCAAGTCTGTGTGCCTGCGGTTGCTGGCGCTACTCCTCGTGCTTGGATAAAAACACCTCGGGGGTTCAATAGACAGGTATGCCTGAGTTAGAACTTTGGGTTGAGAAGGACAAACCTTGTTCGGCGTAGTTATAAATGGTAACAAATGAGAAACAAAATCCAATTCTACCTTTCTACATAGACAGATTTTTGGATTATGCTCCCTTATCCTTCTATACCTGCACTTTGTCACGCGTCAGTTTGTCCAAACAATGTTTGTGACTTTATGTGCACAGATTAAATGGTTTTAAAAGAAGATTCCTGAGTTGATTCAGGTGTGGGTGGATGGGTTTGAGTTCATTCTTCCGGTTAAAACTTGGTAAAAGAAGAGCTAAAATCTCAAAGCATTCTGGGAAGGAGCTTCAGCCTTTTATGAGAAGACGTGATGCAGCAGCTCGTCAAGCGTGATTTCAGGAAAGATTTAGACCATAACAAACACCTGACCTTAAAAAGTAGGGCACTTCTTGGAACAACTGTATCATGCACCTTGTAATGGCACTTTCCACGCTTAATCTAAGTTGATGCAGTTGTGAAACCCTGTGATGAAGACGACCGTTGTCTTTTCTTGCTGTGCTTAATGTTGATTTGCGGCAAAGCCATCACCCATGTGGGCGGTTGCCAAGGAGCTGCTATGTGAGCTCCTTCACATCCTGGCCGCCTGGCCTTGGCACTGCTGCCATGACCTGGTCATGAGTCAACGTGGCTAAGTGGTTTCCCAGCCTCGTGGGCCTGATCACTTTACAGTGGGACGATTCTGCTGAGGAAGGCCCAAACCCAAAGGGAAGACAACAAGGTTGGGTTGTACGTTGTTGGGTCAGCGGGTGCATTGCCAGAGGTCTTGAGGTGAAGAGGTAAATCCTTTTCCCTGTCTCTTTGAACGTCTTTGCTCGTGGTGTGAGTTGGTGAAGTCTCTCCTGTTCTGATTAATGATTGGTTAGGATGGTTTATTTATTTAGCCCTTTCTTTTTTATCAAGCTGTCATCAGCTGTCGTCTACATGCCTTTGGCTACAACAATAACCCCAACCCTCTGACTACGAACTACAACCAAAGAAAGAAAGATTCCCCCCCCTCCCTCGGTCTCTATGGGAAACCTATTTAAAAGATATGTAATGAACGTGACTATCTCTATCTATATACATGCCCCCTCACCTCCGATCAATCACATACATTTCACACAGTACTCACACAAAACTACAACACGTATGCACGTATAGCTCAATGCTAGATCCCCGTTGGTATGTTTTTTGTTTGTGAATAGACGACACAGAATAAGCACATCAACGCAAACGTTTGCGTAAAATGCGTCTAAAACATTTATCCAGTGGAATTACAGAATCTCTCGTAAAGCAACACACAAAATGGTCCTCTGGCAATACATGCATAGCAGCACAACTCTCATGCACTGATCTCCCCTTGTCATAGTCTTTTACTCCTTAGCCCCCCCCCACCGCCTGGCCCTCTTCATCTATTCATCCCCACTGACACTGTGTTATTCTGATGGGTTTGACACAGCATTTGTTTACTCCGAACTGACACAGTCAGCTCCTCTTCTTGCTGTCCTTTTGTTTTGTTATAAACAAAACTACCAGGGCAGAATTGTATGGATGCCGAGCGTCGTCGTTTTATTGATCTGAACAATTCAATCTCACACACTCCTTTTTGTTTACAACAAAAAATGATACAGTTGCTTCTGTGGCCCCCTGCTTTCCTGCCTCAGACTGCTTCTACAATGGACTCACAAATGTCATTTCATGTCCTAAACGGAAGCGGATCCGTCCTGAAGGGTTCCGGACATCCCTTCCTTTTCCCCCAAGTCCCTGCTGTGTGATGGCTCCCTCTCTTTTCTCTGGCTCTCCATGTGCTCGATCACCCGCCACGAACATCCATCTCAATTTCCGTGGGATGCAGTTTGTCACAATCCACTAGACGGAACGGCTCAAGCGTGTAAGCTATCCTCGTTACACATCATGGATTTTAATCATCATCTGTTCCTCCCCTGCTCGTCTGCAGCGGCACACCCATGCCTCCCGTATTCCAACCTTCCCACAGAGCCCACAGTGTGAACTCAAGCGCAGCACTCCCTTCTCCAACCCTCCCTTGTGATTGGTGATGTGACCTTCTGTCTCTCTCTCTCTCTGCGTTTCCTTGCTCATTTTCCATGTCTCTCTGTCTTACTCCCGGCCGGCAGTGCCCAGTACTCCGTTTTGGTGCCAGCCCTATGGAGCACGGAGGTCCAAGATTGGGAAATAAAGTGCATGAGCAGCCTGGTGCTGGACGACACACTGCACGGACCTACTGCTGGTACTTGTATGCACGCACGCTCACACACAGTCCCCCAATCACTCACACACACACACACACACACACGTTCGTACTTGGTGAACACAGTGGGTACTCGTTGTACAGAGGGGGTACGGGCTGAGGGTGACAATGGAGACGGCTCGGCATCAAACACCGGTAACTCAAGTCCTACCTCAAGCACTTAACCCGGTAGTTTCCATCACACTGGGCCTGGTTGTTGTTAATTTGTTGTTGAGGCCCCCCCCCCCCACCCCCCCCCCCCCCCCCCCCCTCCTGCCACTGGGCCTGGACCTCCGGGAGGACGACATGGCGTCTTCGTCTCCAGGCTTCCTAGACAAAGGAGGAGCACAGTCAGCCCCTGTCTCGCTCCTTGTTCCCTCATTCAGGCCCTGCTTGCTGGCACACATGCTTGGAAGAGTGCAGGAGTGCTGCCCACTTCTTCGATTACAGGCCCAGATCGGTTCAGCTCTCACAAAAGGGGCCCCTTTTTTTTCCTTTTCTTTTTTTTGCACCTTATTTATTAGATGAGTATCTCTGCATTTTTATATTTCCTGTCTGCATATTTCTTTTCTTCAGTTGTCAAAGGTCATCGCAGTACACAAATCAGTGCCGTATTTTCCCGCAATTTGAAATGGTACACTGCCATACTTTTGTGATTTGTGTTCAACTCCCTGTACAACATCCATAAATAGATCAAATATTCTTATTTTTAAAGAGTCGGCCGTGGTTCATCTTTAAAAGATCAGTAAAGTGTGTGTGTGTGTGTGTGTGTGTGTGTGTGTGTGTGTGTGTGTGTGTGTGTGTGTGTGTGTGTGTGTGTGTGTGTGTGTGTGTGTGTGTGTGTGTGTGTGTGTGTGTGTGTGTGTGTTATACAGATTCCGAGGCCACAAAGATGAGTCACAGGGCTGTTGATATTCATTTATGTAAATGTGTGCATGCATCTGTGCATATGGGGCCCCGGTGAAGGGATAGAGATGACAGCCAAGAATCAGTTGCTCTTTTGAAGAGAAGGACATTTTGTAGATTTAGTCCTGAAGACTTAAACACCGACCAGTGTGTGGTGTTAAATCCTTTGCACTGGCATTGTGTGTGTGGGTGTATGCATGTGTGCGCATGTGTGCCAGTCAGGATGACTCATCCATATTACCAGGTCTGTCAGACAGTCTAGCCCCCGGCTCGGCAGGTAGAGAGAAAGGAGCTGATTCACTCCAATGACCCCCATCACTCTCTCTTTCGTCTCTTTCTTGCTTGCTCTCCAAACCCCCCTTCTCTCTCTCGTCTTCTACCCCCCCCCCCTTCACTCTCTCTGTGTCTGTCTGCTCTCTCTCTGTCTGGCTTTATATTTCTCTCTCTCTTTCTGCTCTCTTCTGTCTGGCTTTATATTTCTCTCTCTCTTTCTGCTCTCTCCGTCTGGCTTTATATTTCTCACTCTCTCTTTCTGCTCTCTCTGTCTGGCGTTATATTTCTCACTCTCCCTTTCTTGTGTTCTCGCTATGTCTTCTCTGTCCCCCCTAACTTCTCTGTCTCTCAGACCTCCTCTGTCTCTCAGACCTCCTCTGTCTCTCAGACCTCCTCTGTCTCTCAGACCTCCTCTGTCTCTCAGGCCTTCTCTGTGTCTCAGGCCTTCTCTGCTCCCCAGTCCTTCCCCTGCTCTAACTTTCTCGAACGTCATTCAACACATCCCAAAAAATGTTCAATGTTAAAATTGCCATGAGTGGCTTTCTCAATAAATCTTGGTCGGCACCTGCTGCTAGTATATTAGAGCTGTCATCTAAGATGCAATGTTGCTTGAGTGGCTTGTGATTAACACGGCAGTCCCCAACGTTTGGAGAGCAAACGCAATCAATCATAATTTAAGCTCCGTCAGGATTTCCTTCGGTCCATTTGATGCCAGGACAAAGTCTTAATGTCACCTCTGCTTTGCAATTAAAAGACTTTTGGAATAATAATAAAAAAAAGGTGAATAATTTAACATGAGCAGATGGTCGAGGTAATTCCTGGAGGACTATTTTAATCAAAGTAAAATAACAAACCCCCAATATGTTTTCATTATAAAAAGTGTAATTAATTGCATTTATTCCAATATTCACTTTGATTACCGTATTAAAGAGCCAGTGAACTCAAAGCACTTTCTTTTTGTTTTAGATGTGGTCATTTTTCTTGTATGATCGTCAACATAGCAATTTATGCCATTTTATCACTGTTACTAAAATAAGTCTCCAATATCGAGAAAAAAGGCATTAAATCCCATGTTTTTTTTTTTCCCAAAACGCTATGTGAATATTTAGCTCTGCTGAATACACGGGTGGCGTTCTTTCCATGACGTTGGACACGTCTCGTACTGTCTCTATTTGCCCCTTGATTGTCAGACTGCCTCTTCCGAGGTAGTCTGACGTCACAACCGAGGGGCACGGCCGGCGTGGTTTGTGTGGACCTGTGGAGCTCTGTCTGGGCGGCAGTTTATTTTATGTCCACGTCCGAGTGAGGGTTATGCTTTTTGAATTCCATCTGAAACAGTGGGCTCACTGGCTCTTTAATATCACATTGTCTTGTTCCATTTTATGCTGGCTGCTTTAAATAGATTACATTTTTTTTGTAAATGTTTTGCTCCATGTACACCACGCTTACGGCAAAATGTGGTCTTCCTGAACTTAACCAACTCAAATCAGCCAGAATAATGTTTTCTAAGAGCTAGAAGGAATGGCACCAAGGAAACCCTGGCAGTGTTCCAGTTGAGTAAGGGGGTGTTTTGGGGCAGGGGGTAGGTGTGTGCTTAGTCAGGTTTAAGTATGGTTTCTCGCATCTTCTGGTTCAGACTGCAGCTTCCTCCAACCTTTAGAGAGACCTTGTAGTCTCTCTAAAGCCTCTTCTATCTTTATTCCTCTAGTCTCTCTCTATAGCTCTTTTCCTTTATTCCTCTAGTCTCTCTTTATAGCTCTTTTCCTTTATTCCTCTAATCTCTCTCTAGCTATCTTCCCTTATTCTTGTCTCTCTCTATAGCTATCTTTCCTTATTCCTCTCGTCTCTCTCTAAAGCTCTCTTCCTTTTATTTATCCAGTCTCTCTAAAGCCCTCTTCCTTTCATTTTTCAGTCTTCGTTCACCTTACCTTTCTCCCCTTCCTCTCTGTTACATTTTATCATTTGACCCCTGCTTTAATTAAGCTACCTGTCTCTCTTCCTCCGAGCTGTAGCTCTGCCCCTGTTTAACGGCCACTTCTTTTCTTTGAAATATGCCCTGGCCTCAATTTTCGTGTGTTTTCAACAAGCCCCTCCTGCTCCCCCCGGCCACCCGCCCGCCCACCCTACCTTTGGCCTTCTGTGTCTTTGTTCTTCTCCATGTCCTTGCTCCCTATGTCTCACCCCCTCCCCCAGCCTTTCTTCTCCCTTCTTCTGTTCCCTGGCCACTGGTAGCAGATGCCGGTGTCCTGTTCCTCCTCAGCGGGCCTCTCTGGTACCGGGTTGTGTTGTCTTGCTGGCTGCCAGGACCCAGTGAAGTGACTCAGCATACAGCCGGCTCCATGTCCCTGTGCAACCTCTTGTGTGATGCATTACTGTCTGCTGTGCTTGCATAGCAGTTTTTTTTTAATTTCAACACTGCAGAATATATTTCCTCTCCACAATTGTTTCTCTTTTATATTATTCCAAGAGTGGGTTTCTCTCTCTCTCTATGCCCTTCTGTCCTTTTGTCACTGCCTTATATACAGCATTATTGACCTCAGCCCATCTGTCGTCTGGTTGTTTTGCTAGGCTACACAGGGTGTGTGTGTGTGTTTGAAGGAATATATGTGAAGAAGGCATCTTCATATTCAAACCTTTTGTTTAAATAAGGTCATCCTGAACATTAGCAAGCTTGGTGACATTTTTACCCTATTCCCTTTTTAGGAAACGCCATTTGTTTGCACTTCCAGCAATCAGTGTTGGTTGTTAATCCTTTTAGAGATTTCTCTGAGGGAGGGTTCGGGTTTAAAGGTGAAGTGGATGAGAAGGTCTTGTTGCAAGGTCAGGTCAAAATGTAAGATGATTGTTTCAGGATAGTGTCCGGATAGGCCAGGACCTATGGGAAACACGCACGTACAAACACCCACCGACAAAGAAGTTTGACACGGCAAAAATCTGGGATTGTAGGCTCAGAACAAGTCTGTGTCCCCTAGAGACAAAGGGACATTTATTTTACTTTTCTGTCCAGACAAGATGTTGGCGTTCTTCTAAATGCCTCCACCATTACCCCAGTACTTGACTCCAATGTTCAGTTTGGCGAGTGTATAGGTCACTGATGAAGTCACTGATGTCCTCGGCAGTTTCCAGTTTCACAACATTCAGCCTGATCCTATCGGCTTCAGCAAGAGCTTCTGGATCCGTTTGATGGGAGTACATAGTTACAGTTATTTAATCAGAGGATATTGACGGAGTAAAAAAGAAAAATGCTGATAATATTCAACCATGTATACTCTGGACAGAATCAGGTGGTGATGACACTCTGTCGACGAGCATATATGAATGATGTTAAGCTTCTTGTTCTGATGTAGATAATCAGTGTGCCTGTTCAGTGAGTCACCTTTATGACGTCATGTTTGCTGAACATTTCCAATGCTGTTTATCTCACGCGATACAAAGCTGTATTTCCTTATCTTAACAACAAGCAGGACGGTACGCTGGTATGGGGCAGACGATAACACCAATCAGGGTAGCAAAGGGATTTATTTCCTTTGCCTTTTTAGTTCAGAGATTAGTTATACCCTGCATCATACAGGATGCAGAGCCGGTGGATGCATGTCATGTTTCTTCTAGTCGTTGTGCTCCGAGGGCCACAGCAGAGGCCAAAGAGTCTCTTAGTCCAAGAGGAATGTCACCTTTCTAACCTGGATAAGCCGTGCTAGCCTTCAGCACTTAGCCCACTAATGACCCCTTGCTTTCTAGTAAGATTTGGCCTCCGGAGGGCCCTGCCTCCCACCCGTGCTTCCACCCATTAGGTCTCCTGGCCTGAGTGGTCTTCCACCTGGCTAAGTGTATTCTCTGAGTCCCAGGGTGTCCTTCTGCTCTCATCTGAAACTAGGAATACAAATCCTCCTGAGAGGGTCATGTGGTCCGTGTAACTCGAACAAGTTGTCCTTTCCTTTAAGAAAGCCGGAGAAAGTGAATGGACTATTTTTAACATCTTTTTAAAGAGAGTCTCTGCAGGTATCCTCCAATTTTATATTTTCTCTGAGTGAAACAAAGCTATTCTTCTAGGGAATGCTTGACTTCCTGAGGGACTAAACCTGGTCACAGTGTGGGTCTTATGGTCTGCTTTCCACCCACGGTACAAGCTAAACTTTCGGTTCATCTCCTTTGAGTAAAAGGGGTTCTGGAACTTGTATGCGCAGTTTCCATTTATAGTAGAACAAAAAATGGATGGCCCATATTTTAGCAAACTATAAAATGGGCTTGATGGTTAATTCTACCTTGTCTCGTTTAACAGACGAAAATAAAGAAAGTGGAGGAATACAAAATGAGGTTGTGATTCCAGATTCAATTCACTGCTGCTTTACTCAGAGGACCACGACCCACCACTGTAACAGTGGATCTTGGAGAACCATCTGGGGAGAACAACAGTGTTGCTTGCCATTAGGGAGCCGGTAAACATGAATTTGTGTTTGCAGCCAGTGCCTAATTAGGCAAATTTAACTGAATTAATGAGTTATTATTTTATATTCAATGTGTAGTCGCTGAGATAATAGTTTGCAGATACAAATAGAGATGTTTCATTGGTGATGCTCATTTCAAGAGCTGCGAGATTTAAAATCAATGTAAATCCTCCATTTAGGGTTAGGACGTCCGAATTTGGCTTATGAAAATAAGAAATAATAAAAAATAGTTTGTCCTAAGGATTAGCTAGTTTGCAAATGAAAGAAAAGAGTTCCTCCGATCTACCAAGATTTTCTTTGGTTGATTAAAGCCCTACTGCCCAGTTTTCTCAAATATTGCCAGCAAACGGAACAGTTCCACAAGTTTCCAGTTTGTTGTCGTTTATATACCTATATTATCATATGTTGCTCTACAACCTCTGTAGCAAGCTTTGACCAAACAAGGAAGAAATGCAACTATACAGTTTATCTCTATAAAGTAATTATATACACTTGCTCATTGTTTGACAGGGTGATGGCAGAGAAAGAACCCTGTTATGCTGTGTTTTGTCATCAGTATCAATGACAGGGAAATTATTATAAAATATTTAAAGAGCTGAAATTAGAGGGCCCAGGATCCATTTTTAGATTGTACGTCACTAGTTTTGACAGGGCTAATCACAGTGCTTAGTCAAGAAGTGCTTATGTTGAGGTCCTTTCTTCTTTGCTGAACATTTCTTTTTGGAACTTGGCTCCTTTTTTTTCTTTTTTTCTGATCAACCCCCTCTTTAAGGCCTACTGCTCATAGACCAGAATCCCTGTTGGACCTTTGCCCCCTCTGGGGCTGAACTTTGACCCTGCAGTATGCCTTCAGGCCCTTTAAGTTGCAGGTGTTGAATAAACGGGATATGGTAGGGTTCAAACATCATAGGCCGTCACCAGGGATCGATCGGCGAACTCGACCGGGTTCCGTCACACTATTCTCCTACTCCTGTTCCTACTCTGTTCTCTCCTTTCCTCCTGCCACTACTTCCCTCTACATGTATTCCCACCTGCTTCCTCACGACCATTCATACTTCATCCTTGTTGCAGTCCTTCCTTGCTTCCAGCCTTCCTTCCTTCCTTCCTTCCTTCCTTCCTTCCTTCCTTCCTTCCTTCCTTCCTTCCTTCCTTCCTTCCTTGCTTCCTTGCTTCCTTTCAATCCCCTCGATCTCCCTCCATCCTCCTTCTTCCCTTGCCCTTCCATTGTCACTAGAAGGTCATCGTGTATATGTGGGTTCTAACTGTAAAAGTTATATTGTTTGTCAGGTTAAGTTTTCATTCATTCATTAATATAATAATATGGCCTATATTCTTTGCAAAATCTGTGTCTTAAAGTCCTAGACAACACAAACATACCCATGTAATGCAGCCAACGGGCACATGCGACGGTAAGGAGGCTGCTGCCAAGGGCCTGATTAATGAGACCCAATGCAGGGGATTAGGTTTGGATCCTAAGCTATTATGATTGTGCTGCTAAGTTTGGGCCTTCCTAAACACCAGAGAGGGAGGTAGGTAGGTGTGTGTGTGTGTGTGTGTGTGTGTGTGTGTGTGTGTGTGTGTGTGTGTGTGTGTGTGTGTGTGTGTGTGTGTGTGTGTGTGTGTGTGTGTGTGTGTGTGTGTGTGTGTGTGTGTGTGTGTGTTAGTCTCTTTGTGATGACAGGATAATGAATCGTTACAATCTCTGATGTAATCAGCATGGTGAAGATCAGATAATTATGCTGATTGCACTCATCTCACTTGTCAGTCTGCCCCATAACTTGTGTGGACCACATTGTTCTCTGCTTACAAAATCGCTCAAGGTTACCCAGGATTCATGAAACCTTTCCTTCACCCCTGGCCTTACTCTGGATCCCAGTGGAATCTACCATGCCCACTGTTCATGGTTTACTATACAGCCAAAAAAAACCACTTCTGTTTTGGTTTTGTAGTGGCTGTTATTCCTTTTTCCATTTGTTCCCACGCATAGGCCTGGTATGGAGTTTCCTGTAGCTCAAGAAAAACATGCTCCTGGCCACGCTAAGAACGGTTGCTAGGTGAAGCTCACTACCGAACATTGTTGCTTCCCATCTACAGTTGACTCAACCAGGTCCATTGTGAAATCCTTTTACTGTGTTCACTTGTTTGTTAGTGCTGGTGTCCTTGTGCGTCATTGTGTAAATGTGAGGGGCGAAAAGGGGCCTTGCGCCTCTTGTGTGTGGACATGCCCTTTGACCCTATCAATGGCAGTGCAGTGCTCCCGTTTGCTTAGTTTCTTCTTTAACCTCTTATCTTCTTTCCTCCTACTGTTGACTCCTCACCTCCCATAGCGTCTCAGAGGCCTGGGTGTACTCCCTAGCACACTAGACAGACGGACAGAGAGAGTCACACACACAAACAACACTAAAAGAGGGCATGCAATTCAATGCAAATTCCCTCTGTTGTGTAGGTTATACTTGCTCCTTTTTCCGGCCCATCTTCCACTTTGTTTTTTTAGTTTCCTTACTGCACAAAGCAGTGGGGTCCGCGCTGGCACCCACTCTGTGTATCGTCGTCGCCAGTCATGGTGTTACAGAACGAGTCCCAACCTCAGTGGCAACCCTGTTGTATCCTGTATCTCTGGGTGTTTTTCTAGCACACGTTGACATGTGTGTCAGCAGGTGATGAGAAGAGCAGAAATATCCTCCTGTAGTAAGGCCGCAATCCAGCCTTCAATCATATAATGGGAAGAATAAGACTAAGTGAGCTCTTTTCTCAGTTTGTTCAGTGCTGGGGAACTCTTATGTTTTTGACTTGCATGCAAGGTCATTCAGCATTGTAGTAACCCCTAGTCAAGCTGTCCACCTTCAAAGTTAGATAAGTCTTTGAAGCAGGAGCATCTTTGATGTCGGAGAGACTGATAAGATCGCTGCACGTCCACAGCCTCAGCCTGTCTGAGTGTGTATTTGTCTGTTTGCCTGTGTGTGTGTGTTTGTGTGTGTGCTATGTTTGTGTATGTGTGGCAGGGTTGCCGGGCTCATGTCGTATGATATCCAGATCTTCCGAGAGTCCGTTCTACAGCCCTAACACATTACCCCACATGCAATCAAATGGGCGAAATGGGACATTAGAATAGGGCAAGTGTTGACATGGAACTATCCATGTTGCAGAGATCGCGAGCTAATTCGCTAACTAGCGATTTGTGCATGACAATTCAACCCGCGGTGGTTATGTATCTGGTTATAACGAATGTCTATAATGCATTGAAACTACATTTCGATAAATATAACATTACTTATATAATATATATAATATTAATATTAATATAATATTACTAATTAATATTACTAATAAACTCAAACTCCGAGCATAAATGCCTAGTTTGAATGGTTATCATAATCAAATTAATAATGCATAAAAAAGGGTTTCCGTATTAATAGTCTCCAAAGGGATATGCGTTGCATGTGTCCCTGACTGTGCATGTGAGTGGTTCTACATAGTAAGTCACCAAGCAGCCCAGCAAATCTTTAGTACCGCTGTTTAGGTGCCCACGTTATCTCCCCATACAAACGCACGTCTTGCCTCTCTCTACACACTCCAACGGTGATTATTCACTCACCCC
The DNA here is from genome assembly GCA_900291075.1 of Melanogrammus aeglefinus. Lineage (NCBI taxonomy): Eukaryota > Metazoa > Chordata > Actinopteri > Gadiformes > Gadidae > Melanogrammus > Melanogrammus aeglefinus. Next base: position 241,323 of record OLKM01000541.1, on the reverse strand, counting down.
ACCCCTCTCTTTTCCTGCCTTTCTCTCTTCCTGCTCGCTTTTCTCTCCTTCCTCTTTGCCTCACTCTCTTCCTCTCACTGTGGCCTATCTCACCTGCCCTCTGCCCGGGCTGTGTCATGGAAACAGCCGAGCGGCCCCTTTGTGCTGTTACACCGTACGCTAATCACCAGGAAGGACGTAGGGAACGCAACGAAGGGCTGCCAGGTTCATACAGTGGGCAGAAAGCAAAACAAGGAGGGAGCCAGAGTCTTCTTGTCCACGGTCGCCTGCTGCCGAGCTGGGAGACGGAGACTCAATAAAAAGGTTACAGCGTTTGATATCAATACGCTCTAATATAAACATTTCTAAATCAATGATCCCAGGCAGACATCTTTTAATTCAGAGGCTGTCCAGAAGGATTGTATTCTTCTCAACACACACACACACACACACCTTTTAAGACCTGTGTTAATCAGGCTCAGCGTTTTAGCATTGAGAGCATAGCACATTCTGTCTTTTCATTCTTTTAGAACATAATCTCTCAGCACTTTAGAGCTGCTGTCGAGCTCAGTGTCTGCGGTCTGGCCGCCGGTTCTGCTGAGAGCAGCCTTGTGCAGCAGCTGATGCGGCTTCTCTCTTACAGGTGTTCCACTTCCCCGACCCATCCTCTACCCCAAAAGCATAGCGCTGGGTGCTTCAAACGCACAAAAACACAACCTTGAAAACGCTATGTCATCATCGGCATTAATACCTGGACATTGAGGAATCAGCAGAGCACAGTGTCATCTGAAACGACAGTGTGTGCGGGCGGGCGTGCGTGCCACGCGGTTCACCTTCTGTGCAACACAAACGCTGTCATTCAGACCATCTCATTATATCCCTGAGTCATAGAGACACCCCTGCATGAGCTCAGTGCTGCCGGGTCCGTGGGTGGGTGGGTGTTTGTGTGTTCTGACAGCCAACAGGAGGTCTCTGCATAATGACAGGGTGAAGTTTAAATCTGTGACACAAACCAGACACTGACCTTCACTACCTGTCTCTTAAGGCGAAAAAGGCCACAAGCTTGTTTCTGTCCATATAGGTCTGTCTGGTCTGAGAAACACCTGCAAAAGAATCGTTCCCTGCTCGTTCCCCTTAGTGCAGTCCAAGTAACAAACCTGTCTCGTACTTTTCTTTTTAAAGATTGTGGAATAGAACGTCTGTCTTCAAGTTAAGTTGTACTTTCCATCTCTGTCTCTTGGTATGAGACACGGACACAGAAAGGGTTTACTTCACAACTGCTTGTACACATGTGGTGTCTATTGTTCTGAGGCTCGGCTAAATTTAGCTTTAAACCTCAGCCCCCAAATTAAAGTGTCACACTTGCACTGCATGTGTGTTTGTTTGTTTGGGGTGCTAAGTGTTTGTCATTATGGCATTAGTCGTGTAGGGTAAACATCTATTTTGGAGTCCTGTGTTGATGCTCTTAGGATCACACATTTGTTTTGGCTAACAGCTGCCAGTTGCCAGGCATTGTGAGCTATCGCTGTAAGACCAGACTTTTTTTAAATTATTATTCAAGTAGTGATGATCCAGTTTTTATAGCTGTAGCTATTTAATTCTGTCAGGTTTTGACTGCAAAATCTCAAAAAGCTGGCACAGTTGAAGCTGGATTTAATAGAAAGTCAAGCTAGCATTATAAGAAATTGCACACATCATGTAGTTTACCCTGAATAGGAGTTCTGTTTACAGAGTGTATTCACCGTTTAATGTTCCGAGACTTCTAATCTGTAAAAACCGTATCCCCAAAATATGTGTTCTACTACACCGAAATGCATGCAGCTTTGAATCTTTACATGTAGCTCCATGGCTTTCTGCCATGCTTTTCAGGTCATAAAAACACTTACTCATACACGCACATACACAGGCCCTCTTATTACATGCTTTACTCACGCAGATACCAGGCCTCTGAGCTCACCTGCGATGACACATCCACTGGTGTCTTCCTGCTGTGTCTGAACATCTTGAAAACATTTGTATCTTGTACTGTGCCTTTTGTTGATGTCCTGCGCTGTGTTGGTTCTCCATATGGGAAAGCTTGGCTGGTGACAGTGAGCAACTTTATGTTTACGAAAGGTATGTTTTCTAGTCAATCCAGTGACAATGGATACAATATGGAGTGCTAGGGTAGTATTCACAAGGCTTATCAGGAAAGTGTCAAACTGATGAGTGAACTTTGACGCTGTTTAACTTGTAGAAATCAAACCTAGGATCAACCTGCCACATCTAGGAAAAGCTGTTTATTAATTACTCATGCCTAGTTTATTCTGCAAAACCCACAAAAAGGTAATGTAAAAATCACCCGTTGTGTGGCTACTGGTGGCCCCCCAGAGACATGCTTTGACTTGTCTCTGCAGTTAAATGTTTGGTTTTTGGCTTTGGACGGATCCTCTCCTACCCCACACGTCTGACAGTGATTGAGATGAATTGGAAGGCGGGAGAAGGAAGTTGAAGGGAGCAGGAGAGGTTGGGAGATGGGATAAATGAGAAGGGGAGAGAGAGGGAAACAGCCAGGGGCTATAGCAGAGGGTGAGGCGTGCCTGGGAAAGTAGGTTGTTCTAACATTGGAGATAGCTCCAGACTGCTATCGGCCTAGTCTGGCATGAGACCGGGGGAAACCGCCCCCCCCCATATCATTTAATCTTCCGGTTTGACAAGGGCCTTGTTCTGGGACCATGTGCTACACCGATACGCTGGTGCAAATTCCATGTCAACATTACCACTACCCTCTGGCCGCCCGCACACACCGCCATGCCAGCCAGCTCCCCTCCCCCTATTCTCCAGCAGAAATATAATGTTGCTTTTAAACGGTTAATTGTTTCCCCAATTGACAAAATGCCTAATTAACCACCACCAAAGACCCAGATATAATCCTTAATAATCTTGGACCTTATAGGTGACCAATAAATAAAGTATTTCCAATAAAGTATGACAATTTCTGATCTTTTTTGTTTGTTTTGTTTTTTCCAAAGAGAGGGCAAGACCAGAGGCTCATTTAATCAATCCGGTCCACGATGAGGAGCACAAGGAGAAGGAGAACATCGCAAACCCTTCCCAGCAGGAACAGAAGGCAGGGAAGGGTGAGTACACCGCTTCTAGCCATTACTGTCATGTAGGGGGATCTTATTCACTGGCCCTGTAGTTCTCTTTATCCCTAGTCGCTTGTGGTAAGACAGGGTTAGGTCTAGAGTTAGTACAGGGCTTTGAAAGTCTTATATTTTGGTAACTAACTAGTATTAAATACCTGCATTGTTATGACCAGAGTGAATCACGAGAGACGGGCCATGTCTGCCATCTGAGTTTTGTGGTTGGTTCTTTAAAAACAACAGACATTACTTTATTTTAACAAGACGTTTTTCCAGGTAAACCAGATAATCTTCCTGAACAAAGTGCAGGAGGAATGCCATTTGAGATTCAGGATTTGATTATACAATTGATGAAACATGCTGGTCAGCTTCTTTTTTTTTTTTTCTTTTTTTTTTACCATTGTATGTGTTAAAAAATGAACAGATACCTTCACTTTATTCATCCCGGACAGGAAATTTGGGGGAATTTCATGATGTCTTGAACTTTTGGGACTTTACAATTTAATATTGAAAGTCAAACTTGCCTTCACTTACTGCGGGTATGACTTCACTAGCGACAAGAAATGGCTTTTCTCATGATGGTTCTAAATCCAAACTAAACTATCCAGTGACACAAGCTTCCACATCCTTGGGTTTCTGAGCTCTGATACCTGTCAAAGTCCAGTGCAAAGACATAGTGGCACTTACAGTTACAATAGAGTGTCGAGAGAGAAAAGGTAAGCTTCACTGTACAAAGAAGGGGAGGGGGCTGCCGAGTATTGCCACTTAATCACTCCTCAGCAGGCCCTCGGCAGCGAACCCTCCTCAGGACAAAGCAAAGGCATTCTTTGACTGGTGAAAGAAAGAAAGAAAGAAAGACTATCCTTGTTTCCACCTCTTCACTAAATCAAATGTAATTGAATCCAAACCAGGTAGACTTATAGGCAAACCTTTTAAAGCTTTGAAAATAATGGAGAAAAAAGATTGTCCTGATGCGATGGTCAGTTTAGGCCGCTCCACTCTTTCTATTGATATCTTTCTCGAAATCTTGCCTCAATATTGTCTGCCGTATTGTTTGTGTTATAGTGCATGTGGGTATGTGCCTCATGTGCTTGCTGGCGCACAACCATGAGGACAACGAGCACTGGATGAGTGCATCACTGTATTCACAGCTTGTTAGTCTACCCCCTGTGTAAATATGGTGAGCCACCGATAACATTCATTTGTGTCACACAAGATTCATTCTCTCACGGCGAAAGACATGCATACAATCACACACACGCATACCTGCCCAAATGCACATGCACATGCTGAAGGACAGGGTATTCAAAATGACCACTTTGCTGGTCATTTTGCTCAACTAACAGCACTTGAAAGAACAGTACATTATACTAGAATGGCAAACTATGTAGCAGACTTTTTCTGCAAGATACTGCCAAATCCTCTTCAATTAAATTTGCTTGTCCAAATGTGAGAATGGCATATTGATTGTATTGCTTATGGCTAAAGAACTTAATCACTTTTCAATGAAACACATTGGCGTCTGAATACATTGGAGACTTTTGTTGACACTGTATTCCTAGTTTAGATACAGTGTGACAGTTTAAATTCAGTATACCTTGTTTACTCATCGTTAAATGTAGCCATTCCGTGCAGGTGAATTGTGGATTCATTTCCTCAGATTTGCTATCCAACATTTAATAACGGACTCCATTAATGGCACCCATAATTCAAGACTCGAAGCGGCTGGCTGTTGAAACAACAACAGTAAAGTAGCAGGCTGCCAGTGAGCCGAGGTTTTGTGCCTCTGCGTCTACTTTTTATCTGTAATGTGTTTAATCCTCAGTCATCCCGGGGCAGCTGATCATTGTTTTAGTGTAAGCCTCAGCTTGAACCGCTGTCCACATACACGTATATTACCCCCACCCTCTTCTGGTTACTAGGTGGAGAACAACACATGTTTGTTGCGTTACCTTAGATAACAAAAACAACTGTAGCTGCGTAAGGTTAAACAAAAGACGTAAAGTTTAATGAGGAGTTAAGAGTACCTAGTCTTTTCTTATGCTTTCAATACGCTTGCCCTCAATCACTCGGCCCCTCATTCTTCCCAGCTGCTAGCATGAATTCCGGACAAAGGGTAGGCTTAAAGGTGAGCTTGTCGGAAGGCAGAGTAAGCCTACCTTTCTTACCTTTTCAAAGTGTGGCACTGATGTATACCTGTACTGGATTGGGACTTGAAATGGGGCAAGTTGAAACAATATCTGAAATCCCACAAAACAAACAAGCTCACTATATTTATCAGTTAGTCCATGATGTATATATCCCACCCTCTAACAAACTATACCATTTAGCAATTATTGAGAACTTCTCATAATTCAAGCAGAGTTCTTGCTGGTTAGTCCAAACTGCTGATCTTCAAGCAAAGGCAGTTGAAGGCTTTGTGTCCTAATGTGTGTTACACACCCCACTTTGCTGGTTCCAAAAGGCATTTATTGTTATTCAGTCTGATCGTTTCAACATGCCCCATGTCAACGCTCTGAAATGTATTGTTGGTCATGTAACAGCTTTTTCTTCTTTTTTTTTAGGGGCAGTGGGCGGGGCTAAGGGTGTGTTGACCCGGCTGATGCGGCTAGCTCAGCGCAACCTCCTGGACCCAGCCACCCGCTGGAGGGCGGAGCGGAAGACTCCCGCCCGGCCAAACCCGGCCCGGCCGACCAGCCCTGTGCCGGGGCCCTTCCACCACAAGGGCCGCGTCTCCGCCTCGCTCACCAAAGCCCGGGTGTGTTCCTCTTTAGCGTCATAACAACCATTGTGTGTGTTTAAGGAACTCTGCCGTTCATTGGCACAGATGAAACCAATAGTGTGGCTATTAAACATGGTTTACCTTAGACGGTTTGTCACAAACCGGCCAGCAATAAAATATGTCTGTTGAAATGGAGAAAACGTCAGTATTTGGTCACTCAACTGGCAAACTTTTTCCATTAAGACACATGCAGCTGCCTTCAAACACAAAATGAACATGAACATCAAACGGACAATAGCAGAGATCAGCTTGGGACACACTTCATTGAATCATGTGTGCTAAGATTAGCACGCGGCAGTACACTCATTCGGTTTCAATTCTATTAATAATATATTGAAGCACAGATTAATAGTCATGTCCTGATCCCTCATTTATTATTTTTTTTTATATTATTATTGTGGAAATGTAATGCGCTTGCCTTGGTGCATTGCTTTTGCCACAAACCCATGGCAAGAAGTCATAACAAATGCCTGTGACTGTTGGTTATTATTATTTAAAATAATTTGCAGCCTTTCTCCTCCGCTCCACAGTTATTTTCATATATTTTTTTCTCCATCCTCTGGGGAATCCAACTTTGTTTCAGTCCAGTCTCTCTTTCGCTCCCTCTGTCTCTGTCTCTCATTCTCTCTCACACCAATGCAGTGTGTTTTGTTAAGCTATTAGAGAAGGCTGAATCTGCTGGGGGCCTAATTCTCTGAAAGGCCCTTACAAAAGACTAAGTGTTTGACCAGTCCACTTTCAACAGCCTCTCAAACCCCGCTTCAGTTGCCAATACCCCCTGATGAACGGTTGGTCCTAGCCTCTCTCTTTCTCCCACTGTCTCTTTGAATTTGTCCAACACGGCAAAGCAGTTATGTCTACATCAGTTAGAATAGTTCAAAGTGTGCTTGATGTATATTTAGCAAAAAACATATAAACCAGTATTAGAAGGTAAGAGTAGTAAGATATATTGTCCTGGCCACACCCCCTAACTGTACCTTGCCCTTAAAGTGACTGATGGGGAAATCCATAATTTACTTCTAAATATGTTATTAATGGTTAGCCAAGTGTTTCTTCTATTCCTAACTCCTTCTGTTTTAGTGGATGCAGTCTATTCCACTTGTGGCTGTGTAGCCAAATGGATGACCAATTACTGTCCCCTCACCTTAAGGGGTCAGTGCAGTTGAATGAAGCTATTGCGTTTAAGACAAAGTACAACAAGCTTTTGTCATTTTCCCAAAACATTTCAATGTATGTTCATATAATTCTCTTGACTGGATATTGGGTAGGTGTGCAGTGAAGAAATCCCTCTGATATGTTGGTTATTTTAAGCCTTTCCATATCCTGTTCCATCCTTAAGATCAATTACTTTAAAATCGTGGATAGTAAGCGATGAAGTTTGAACAACCTCTTTCAACGAACGGTTTCACATTGCCCTTGCATCACTGCTAACTCAGTTAAAATGTGTAAAAAAAAAAATAATAAATAAAAATAGGTGTTTGCATGTTCTGTCCCATTGGGGGGAAAAATGAATAAAGCTTAACAGGGTTCCAAGCTTTACCTTGAACTGTCTGTTTCACAAATGTCTCCGTTCACCCCGGATGGGCATTTGTGTTCATCATTTGACTTGCCCTTTATGATTGCCCCTGATATTGTCCTTCTCCTCCTCTCCCTCCATTGTCTTGTCCTCCAGCCCCCAGTCCGCCCGCCTTTCAGCACTATTCCCTTCTCACGAATCCCAGCGCCCTTTATCCCCTGTTCTTTATGCTGCTTTCTGCTCCGCACCCTCCACCGTTACACTCTACTACTATTACTGATGTTTCTGCCATATATTTAACTATGTTCTAATCCTCTTTGTCTGTCTGTGTCTGTATGTCTGAACCTCTCCTTTCCAGGCCAAATCCAGGAGGCGGTGCATGCATAGGGGCGGTTACCACTGTGCTCCCGTGGGAGGGGCCAGCGATGACGTCGCAGTGGCGCCAACACCCGGAATGGATGCAGCCGTTGCCAACAAAGAAGTCAGGTTGGTTCACCTGCCAAGTAAAAGGATTCATTAGTCACACTTGACCTGGAACAAAATGCTTCACCTGCACTCATGCAGACAAACCCCTGGAAATCTATTTGAGAGAGTCAATGGCATGCATGAACAATAATTGCTGGCACATCAATGTCAATTCTTACAATGCATTTTAGTTTGTGTGTGTTTCTGTTTGTGTGAGTTTATTGCTTTTTCCTGGGCGGTAGTGCTTTGTTTTTCCCCATTATCACTTTGTCCCCCAGCCCTCTATTTGTCCCAGCGTGAAGCACCTAGGGGCTGTCTTTCTCCATCTCACAGTCTGTCTGTCTCTCTCCAGATCACTTCTTCCATTTCCAGATTCAGTTCCGGAATATTTTATGGGAATTACAATTCCCACGTCTCGTCCCGCTACAGTTCTCCCTGCAACCATTGTAGAGTGTTTATTACCGTGTGTGTGTGTGTGTGTGTGTGTGTGTGTGTGTGTGTGTGTGTGTGTGTGTGTGTGTGTGTGTGTGTGTGTGTGTGTGTGTGTGTGTGTGTGTGTGTGTGTGTGTGTGTGTGTGTGTGTGTTGCATGCTATTTTCTTGCCTGTGTCAAGGGGGTGATTGTTGTCACCTAATGGTGTGTGCGTGTGGTTCCATGAACACACACACTCCAAGAACTCATAAAACCACACTCACGCACACTTAACTGTTTTATTGGCAGGCACAGACACATACGGCTTGAAGACTCGAGGTAACATTGACAACCAATTCCCAGATACTTCCCAGAGGCCTTGCCTATTCAACAATAAATACGTTTCAAATGTTTTTCAACTCTTCACCTCCTGTACATTCACTTGGTCACAAGGTACACAGGTATCATTGAATGACGAACATTGTAAAATCTTTTAAAAACACAAGCAAGCACAGCCAGGCTTTTTTTTTCCAGCCGTGCTTAAAATGTGACAATAGTGTTCTAGTACTGTCATCGTCATGTTGATTTTAACTTTACACACTGCTGCTTTGTTACACTTGTGATCTCTGCTTGTTGACGTGAGTCTCCAACATGTATTGTTTGATTTGTGAGTGTGTGTGTGTGTGTGTGGGAGGAAGGGGGGTGTTTGAGTGCACACATGCGTGAATTTGCCCATGTGTGTCTCCTGCCTCAAGAAACTAAGGAATTCCTCCCAGCTCTAGTCTTTGTGTCAAGTGCTAGAGGTCACGCCGGCCAGGCAGTGGGTCACACAGCAGGTCACAGGGGGTCAATTAAGGGATTATTGTAACTGGGCAGTAAATTAGTGATGACAGGATGGGTTTTGGACTCAATCAAGGTAGTGAAAAGGAACTGCAGACCTACTACCAGACTTGGAAGAAACTCCCCTTAATGGGTGGCAAGACGGCTGAAACAAGAGAATGTCATCAATGAAAAAGGAAGGTATGATAGAAGCAGCGAAAGGGAAAAGAAGATAGGGTTATCGACTGTATTTATAATATTATGATGACAGCCTGTTTTTCTTGCAGGGTTCCTACGAAACCTTGCAACTCCACATTGTTCCAGCTACCCTCTGCTAGCTGCCGGACATGCTCAAGCTTCAGATCGATTGTGAAGTCCATTGAACACGAAGTAATGGAGGCTGACTGCTAATGTATGAAGGAGGAAGGAAGTGGCTCAGGCCGACACAATCCTAGGTCACGTAGCACAAGGTTAAAATACCTTCGTGGAAAGGTATCGTGGAAGAAGGTAGCTCCCATCATTTGCTTTGACTCTCAACTTTGACACGTTAGGAAGACCATTTGACCCAGCAATGTAATTCTTTGGTTATATCTTTCTTTACTCTCTGGAATTCTGTTCAGGGACACGGTTAGACATGTTGAATTTAAGAGGATTCCTGAAAGAGCAGACATGCTGGTGATTCCGGGACAGTTGCGTTCAAACAATAGCAGGAATGCTCTGCACTCCATTGTGGCATTTGTGTCTTGCAGGAACCCCACTTTCTTGCAAAAATAGACACCATTATGATATGTTATCCTCCAGGAGCTGTCACAGCACTGTTAATACACCAACAAGTCTACATTTATTTGGGGTCATAAACTTATGTTAAATAACTGTGATATATTTTTTACTCATTTTTTCCTATGTATAGTTGTTTCTATATGTAGATACATCTATATAGATATATCTATACATTTATATATACATATATATAAACTTGAATTCATTATATTAATATTGTCCTAAATATGGGTCTAAAACTGTCTATGCTATAACCTGAAAGCTGCTCATTTGAGGGTTCTGAGTGGTAGTTTGTGGGAAGATTTTATTTTTTTGTCACTGCAAAAAGCTGACACCTCTGGCTGTGGTCTGCTTGTTTATTGAAACCTTTCTTATTTTTCTGTCCTCCTGCGTCATTACATCACTTCCCATGTGCACCAATATACCTGCTTTTCCTTTGGCTCAATACGCAGGTGTTTCCTGTGCTGCGCTTCACATGTGGAGGCCTTACTTTAGGATGAAGCGAATCACTTTCCGTTGGAACACATTTTGTTCCAACGGAAAGCAGTGGGGGTTAGAAAGTCTAAAAGAGGAAGGTCCTAGAGAAACTGTTGTTGTTCTACAGTTTACTTTGCAGTACATTCCTGTGTTTCATCGTAGCTTAAGTGATGTCGGAACATCTGCTTAGAAAGCCTTATGCCTGAAAGGGAAAACCTAAGCAATGGAAGCCCTGGTATTCCTGCACTACAGACTGAGGTAGCGTCATGGTGATAGTTGACCTATTGACCTCAGGGTCACGCTGATGTCACTCATCTGGGTGTAATCTCTATGAAAGGGAAACCACCATTTAATACCCATTAAAAGAACGACAATTTGAATGTAATCATACAGAATTTTACTCTTTAAATTAATATAATATATATTTGAAGTAAGTAGTAAAGTAATGATATTACTTTTTATTGTATCAATCTTGTCTTCGTCGAATGAAACGTTTGCCGCCTGTCTGTTCTTGGGTCCCCAGGCCGGAGCGAGCGTTCAAAAGAACCAGCACGGGGCCCGTCGGCAAGGTGGCCCGTCGCCGCAGCAACAGCGGAGTCGTACAGCCAATAAGAGCCAAGTCCTTCCAGTCGCCGGGCAACGCGAAGCCGACTGCACGGGACGTGCGCCGCACGGCTCCCTCCTCATCGGCGCTACCGCCGTCCCTCCGAAGCGTCACTTTCCCAGCATGCACTCCTCCGTCACGGCGACCGGCGAGCTCGGCCCAGCCGAGGACACCGGACACGCCCAGGACGGCTCTCATCAGGTAGGCATGTTCCTGTCCTCAGGAGGACCGTAGGTTACAGGGTTAACGTCAGCTCACCGGCGGCAGATCTGAACTGCCACAGAGCGCTGAGACACAGGTATATTTTAACGTTCTTAAAGGCGTATGTATTGACGTATTTCTTGTCCTTGATGCTTATCCCACATGGGAGATGAATCAAGGTGGAAGAGATAGGGTTAGGTCATTAGCTTGCCAGGGATCTATCTGGCTTAGATTAGATTAGACATAAACTCGCATACAGCTGAATTTAGAACTACAATTAAAGGCAAAATGAAGGTATTTACTTTAGAGATGATTTCAATAGCGGCCCAAGACCTCACTCAAGGAGCTACTTTAAATGGTGTGCCTATTCAAAGTGAATCTAAAACTAGTCCACTCCTAATCATTTCCTATTGGTAAGGAAAACACTCAAGAATATCAAATGAATTTACTGTCTGTGACCATTGTCACAGTTGGTAAGCTTTGACCTGCCTGTCTTGCAGTTTGCATCCCACCGGTAGCCTCAGGTAGCGGTGAACATGATTATGTTGAAGTTGGCATCTAATGGAAAGGATTAGAAACAAACAACCTCTTGGATGAAACATGACTCCTGCGAGAGGCAAGCGCATGTTTTGATAGTCTCTAAGTAAACTACTTAAGTCAATGTGAAGCCAAACATTTGGGCGAAAATTCCTCAGACTTGATCTTTTGGTCTTTGCATACTAAACAGAGATTATTTGACTGTTTATTTGACGAAACTAAATGATACACAGAAAACTTCCTTTTGTACACAATTTCCTCTCCCATTATTTACAGTTGCACATTGTTTGAATGAAAGCTGCATGTTAAAATACACACGCTAATACCTGAGCCCGTCTTGATCATTTGTTAGATCTTGATGTGACTTGGAACACACTTTGAAGATTGTTTGGTCAATGATTCCCTGAGTGGTGGTGCTCTCCAACTGAATCTTATCTTAAGTCCCTCTTAAACGTCACAGCATTTGAGATAAACACAACATCAACAGTTCAGGTGTCCTCCCTGCTCTGACAACCTACCATTAGTATAATTAATATTTATGTAGAAGCACAACAAGTCAGCGGGATAAGAGGCTGTGGTTGCTCCGTGGTTGTAAAGGCCACTGTGGCCGAAGGGGTGGCGCATCACACTGACGTGTTTAGGGCCTTCCTAATGGGTTTACAACGCACCCGTTCTGGTGGCTTTGTGGGAATATCTGTGGTGGTGAGTGGGGACGATAGAGAAATGATATTTTCATACCATTGTACTGTTCCCTAGGGTGGAGACGCCACAACGCTCCTTAAAATAGACCTGCCCGTAGTTTCCTGTCCCGTGACTTCCTGTCGGGTTTTGCCTGTGCATCATAAGTACTGGAAAAAACAGGGTGCGTTCACACCCGGAACATCAGTTGTTTATAAGGTGGAATGAAAATGTGTGCGTGTGGGTGTGTTTTTGTGTGGGTGGGCGTGTGTACTGTGCGTTCATGCGTGTATACACATTGTATGGGACAGGGGAATTCTGATCACGGCTCTCGTAATCATCCATTACCTCCGTGACAGCTCTCTGCTTCTCTTCTCGTCTGTATCCAGGTATTGGATATCATAGCAATCATACGGTTGGCGTGAAACAAGATTTAAATCGGCGAAGTCATACGAAAGCTTGACGAATAATATTTGGTAGGGAATCGCAGGGTGGAACACTATTATTGGCCTTTGGTCAGGTTTCCATCATCCACCGAAAACACTACAATATAGTCTGTGTGCAAAGTGTGATAATCTCCTTTTATGATCAACCTTCATCCATCTTTACACACTTTGTTGGCCTTTGTTGAGCGGTGTGGTTTCTCAGCACAGAGAGGGGAAAGTGAGCCGAGGGGTTGACTCCACTACTTGGTAAACATGTTTCCCTGGATGGGGTAGAGCAGAGCTAATTAGACCTGGCATGGCACCAGGTCACAGGCAGGGGAGGCCGAGACGAGATCAACCAGTATCCTCCCAGCGCAACGTCTGCATGGAGTCCTTCAGACACCCACACGCCCCACACATATGTGCACGCACACACATCAACACGCCCACAGAGAGACGCACACACACACACACACACACACACACACACACACACACACACACACACACACACACACACACACACACACACACACACACACACACACACACACACACACACACACACACACACACACACACACACACATAATTAAAACAGTTATAATTACTCGCATATGAGGCGGCATGCCTCAGCTCTTTCAAATTCGTAGTAAAGAATAATTGAGTGCAAGTGTCAGTGTGGAATCAGGGCGTGGGAGGCTCTGCCATTTAACCTCAACAAGATTCAGAATAGATAACTACTGTGTCAAACCGTTTTCTTTTGAATTCCTATATGAGGGCTTCATATAGCTTAAATACAGTCCCTGGCCACTTGGAGTAATTTTAATATAATGCAGATCGGGGCGATCTGCATTATATGATAATTACTAAGTGTACATAATGTATACACTTAGGGCGTGTTCACACGGGCAGTCTTTTTTTCAGGTGTGGGTGGATGTTTTACATTATATTCCTATGGTACAGAGTGTTTTTGTAAAAACATCCTGGGTGCTTTTAAAAACACCGCTGCCAGCGGGTTTTTTTCACCGCTCTGGGTGGTTTTCAAGTTGAGAAAAGTTCAACTCGCCAAGAAAAAGCACCCGACGTCAGGCAGTTTTTTGACAGCTGACCAATGAACGAGCACTTACGTCACTAGGAAAGAAGAATGGCGACCCAAACCAAAAAGTCTTTTCCGACGGAGCAACTGGTTGTCCTTTTAAGTGAACATGTCGAGCTATACGACATGACCAACAAGTTGTACCACAACATATATCACAAGGAGAGTATCTGGAGAACGATCGGTGGGATTTTGGGACATAACTACTACTATGTACTGTGTACTATGATATGCCCCGTACTGCTGCCGTCCCCGGTTTATATCATGCACCCACAAACGGGAAGGTTCGTCGTTATCGTCGTTGGCATCTAACGCCAAAACAAGGGCTAATTTTCTCATCCTCGACATTGTGATACTGATTCAAGTAGTGTAGCCAAACCACTTTGATATGCTAACTGAACAGTGTTCCGACAGTTTAACCGATTTGTAATGTGCTCTAGAAAAAACCACCCCGTCGGTTTTTTAGATGGTAAAAAAACCCTCGGGTCAGGTGTTTTTTAATAAAAAAAGACTGCCCGTGTGAACACGCCCTTAGTAATTATAAATAAAATATTTCCACACTGAAGAAAACAAGAAAATACAGAAAACAGAGACAATTATAATAATACAGCTAATGTACTTTACCACAGCCCAAAGGTGCTCTGTTGGATTGAGACTTGGGACTCTGGAGGCCACACACACTGAATTCATTGTCCTGTTTATGGAACCAGATCGAGATGACGTGTGCTTTGACAAATGGTGCCTTACCTTGGCGGAAGAAGCCATTAGACGGTGGGTTTGTGTGGACTGGCCCTAAAAGGATGAGCATGCTCAGAAAGGCCAGCCCCCAGGTAGGCTTTTACACCAATGCTCAATTTGTTCTGCAATTCATTATCATGCAGTTTTGTCAAGCCTGCTGCACCTGGGGCTTCAGATTCCTGTCCTTAGCCGACAGGAGGGGAACCCGGTGTGGTGTTCTGCTGCGGCAGCCCACCCACTTTAAGTTGAACGCGTTTAGTTGTGCGTTGAGAGGTACGTCGTCCTGTCAGCGTCGAGCCGTCTGGCCCGTCTCAGATGAATCTGCCACCGACGAGGTGTCCCCGCCCACAGAACTGCCCTGGATGTTTTTTCGTTTTTCACACCATTCTCCGTCGACTCCAGAGACGGATGAGAATTCCCAGGAGATGGGCCCCTTTCTGAGACACTCCAACCACCCTGTCTGGCACCAGCAATCATCCCACGGTCAAAGTCACAGATCACATTACTTCCCCATTCTGATGTTTGCTCTGAACAAGAGCTGTACCCCTTCACCGTGTCTGTGGGCTTGTATGCATTGAGATACTGCCCCATGGTTCATTACTAAAGTATCGTTTTAACCAGACGGTGGAACTGGTTGGCAGTCACACCTTCTGTTATCAGTTAAATTAAAGAAAGATTAACACAATAACCCATCAAAATGTTTACGTTTAGGTTTGGGGTCTTCTCTTCGTCCCTCTGCTATATTATTACTCATACAACGTACAACAGACATGCTTATTTGAGTTAGTGAATTAGGTCGAACAGTTCAACCTGTAGCAACTATTGGCCAGACCTAAAGTTATTGTTAAGTGGAAATTTTCCAACATTTTAATTGGCTATAAAATATAAAGAAATGACTGCATAACAAATAGTAACATGCAATCTAATTCGGAGACCTACGCATGGGTAAGTCTGCATTGTGTTTGTGCATGCATGTGTTTGCTGTGGCTTGTCACCTGATCCTCTAGCGTTGTTTGTTACATGTTCAGTAGTGTGGGAGCCACTCAACTCTCCTGTACACACACCCCTCTGAGGGTGTGTGTGTGTGTGTGTGTGTGTGTGTGTGTGTGTGTGTGTGTGTGTGTGTGTGTGTGTGTGTGTGTGTGTGTGTGTGTGTGTGTGTGTGTGTGCCTGCGCCCCCACTGGTGACTGACTAGATAATGTTTGAAAACAGTGGGTGCCTGATGATGTGTGTCTGTGTGGCACATCCTGTGTTTAATGTATCACAACAAGATATCCAGATTTCACAAACATGAAAAGACCCATAAAAACGTGATGATTGGTTAGTCACTCTTAATTCAAATGCAGACGATTGCAAACACGCACACAGAGGTGCTTAAGGAAATTATAAGGTGTAGGTTATTTAAACGCAGAGTGACAAACTTGTCAGTGTTGAGTAATCACATGCACCTTTAGTACAAGCAGTACTGAACCGTCGCTTGCATTACATCAATCTATATGATACGTAGATGCTTAATCAACATACAGCCACACTAAACCTGGCTCTTCCGCACAACAATGTTCAGAGGATTAATGCATGCAAATACTGACTGAAACTTGGAGGGGCAACGCGTTGACAGACAATGCACTCAAAAGATAAACAAACAATTAATATGCATTACATACAGTAGCGCAAATATAACACGTGCTCTGGGGGTTAAAAACAATTAATTGAGGACTGTAGCAGTTTAATAAGGGTGTGTGTGTGTGTGTGTGTGTGTGTGTGTGTGTGTGTGTGTGTGTGTGTGTGTGTGTGTGTGTGTGTGTGTGTGTGTGTGTGTGTGTGTGTGTGTGTGTGTGTGTGTGTGTGTGTGAGATGCTCGACACACGACACCACACTAATGTTAATCATTCATGACATAATTCCAGATTCCCAGCGCAAGCCTGGCTGTTGTTGCATGCGCATGTGTGTGTGTGTGTGTATGTGTGTGTCCGAATAAAGGACCACATTCTTCAGGTCACACGTGAGCGGAGAAAACAAGGGTTACTCTGTGGTGTTTGTTTGATCAAAGTCACAGCCTCAAGCTTCTCAGGAAAAAAGGAAAGTGAAAGAACTCCTTGGTGTGTGTGTGCGGTGCAGAAGTGCAGGAACATTTAAGCGAGTAGCGGCCATAAGCCTGAGAGATTTGAGGGGGGAAATATACTGTAATGGCATCTGGGTATTAACTGTTCAAACTCTGGCTGAACTTAAGTTGCCCTCAGGGATTTACACAGAGTCACATCCCACTTCACCCACTATGTCCAAGCCATGTCCATGTTTGATCTGCTTGAATTCCACGTTGCACTTTGAGCAGTTCAATCCTATCCACTACATGTACAAGAGCCTCTGTTCCATTGCTGTTGTTGTTGTTGTTGTTGTTTGTGGTTTTCTCCAGCCAGGCCAATTAGCGTGTGGTCTCATTACCCTGCAGGGGTGGACAGTATCGGATGGCTAACGGCCGCCATTCATAATGACTTGTCAGACGTCAGGCCTTTTCAGAAGTGAACTTTGTGCCTCTGGCCAACGCCTCTATGTACGCTAAGCAAAGGAAGTAGGTACATGGATGTAAGCTCATCGTGAATGGACCACGCCCCTTTTTATTATCTGAGGGGCTTAATCGTCGAACGGGCATGCCTCGAGTCCAAGAATAACAGCAGTGACTGATGAAGAGAAAAGTAAAAATAGAAAGGCGTTACGCAAAGAGGTGACTTGTTTTGGTTTCATGAATGCACTAGCTAGAAGCTGAATGAGAGGGGTCTTCTTCACCTGGGCGTATAGAAAAGGTCAAAGTTAATGACGTTGTCACATGAGAGGCCGGCTCTGTCAAGGAAATCACCTGAATGTTCCCATGGGGCCTCCCCTCTGTGTTTATTGATTCCTCACAGCGCAGATGGCCGCTCAGATCTAAAGGTCCGTAAGGGTGCAGGAATGTGGATATCAATGAAGGTGCAACTTAGATTTTCTTCACTCATTTTCTCTGTGATCCAAGTCCAGTCACTCACCCAAGGGCTGTTTTTCTGGATAGGTGTGTTCATAAGTCTTTCCAGACATTACAGAATTTCTAGTTTTGGCCAAATATAAATTTTACCAAATACATTGAGGATTAGTGGTTCTGTTGTTGATAAACTGCACGAGTAGAGGTGGGCTGGGTAACTTATCCGGCAACTATTGAACTGCAAACTTTTCCAACCAAATTACATAGTTTTTCAGTGTATAACTTCCTGTGTGTTGCATGGCAAAGACACATTTTTTTATTTACACCAAGCCACCCAATATAAGTAAGCCGACTAACTAAGCTGTAGTCCAACCTTCAGCCGCAACTGTGCGTTTTTTTTCTATGGCACCCGATGGCTTCCAACGCTCACAAGTACAACACGGCCCGTTATCAAAGCAACATGTTATCAATAGGCGATGGCCAACACTGACCTAAGAAAAAGAACCATCTTCAGCACTAGCTGCAGTCCCCTTCTAAAATCAACACAACAAAGGTGCTAGCATGCGTGTGTGCGTGTTCCCACACCACCCCAAGAGTCTGTTTGTGTTGTGGTGGGAGGGGGATGTGCGCTGCGCACTGCAGACACCGTCAACACAATAAACAAATGGGTAAATACAGAGCAGACAGGAAGTCACCCCTTGTTGCTCTACTGCTGCATCAAAGCAGAGCCCTAACTCCACTAGCCTTTCTTCTTCTCCTCACCTGTAAACTCGACCTCAGTCCCCCCAGCCCCACTCCGCCCCTGTGCTTGTAATTGTAGCTGGGCCCTCTGAAGTGGCTCACTGGGACCAGTGGGAACAGGGCCAGTGGTGGGAACATGGAGTTTATCCAGAGTTGGTCCCGCTCATATGGTGGGAACATGGAGTTTATCCAGAGTTGGTCCCGCTCATATAGTCACTGAATGTGGACCAAATAGGGAGGGAGGATCCGGAGATGAAAGGGAGATGGACACCTGAATAGATTCCTAGTACATTTCCACTACCCAAATACGCATTTAACTTATTCTCTGATGTTATTATCATCCTTTTTAAATGGGTTTGTGTTAGAGTATGAATTTAGATGACGTCTGAGATACTGAGCTTGATTGCTGTCATGGTTGTAGCAGATGAGTGAGCAGTTGTGCTGAGTCAAGGGCTAGGAAAATGGTGTTACTGCTGAGGTGTATCTGTGCCCCGCACGTCTCTCCCACCCTCCTCTCTTACTGGGGCTTCCTCTCTGTGTCGATCTCCAGTGTCCTCCTTCCCCCCCCGTCGTGTAATTGAATTTAAATAATGCATAGGGTCCGATGTCTACTGGTGAATATGTCAGGAGGTGTGTGTGTGTGTGTGTGTGTGTGTGTGTGTGTGTGTGTGTGTGTGTGTGTGTGTGTGTGTGTGTGTGTGTGTGTGTGTGTGTGTGTGTGTGTGTGTGTGTGTTAACCTGACTGATGTAACCCAGTCACATCTACAATCGTCCCGTCACAGCGTATCTTCTGCTGCTCAGCTTTTGACATGACACCTGCTGTAAATGTTTCAGCAGTCTCTTTTGTGGCTCCTTTCAGAATGGAAACCCAGCTAAGTTCCCCCATCACAAGAGCTTAAGCAACGTGTCTTCTTTATTACAGGGAGCTGTCACACCATCTACAGTATTCCATGTAGCCCCTAACTCAAACAATGAAAAAAAAAGAAAAAAAAAGAGGAATTCCTGATTTTTCCCTTCCCAGACGGGACATGTCCCTAGTGGAAGATTAATGAAAATATGTATGAAAATGACATTGTGTTCAACGTCTGGTGGGTCTCGGGTTCACTGTAGGTGTTTCCACAGATGCATACAGAGATACGGGCAGTGAATCCCATCTCAGATCTCCCCATTGTACAGCCAAGGCATATCTGGAGTTGATGAATGTTATCATGTGTCTCATGGTGGCATGCTATGTACACCCCCCCCCCCCCCCCCCCACCCGCACAACTCTCTCCTCCGTTTTCTCTGTCCAAGCTGTATTTAGTTAATATAATGTCTTTCTTAAATTGTTCTAAGCAAAGAGTTATGAATATGTTTAAAAGCAGTAACAGTTACTGCTTGATGATATTAGACTTTGATATTTTTTTGGATTATTTTTTGAGCACTTTGGTGCTTATGAGTTATTTTAAGACGGAAACGATTCCACCTGGAAATAGTTATGGGCTTCTTCATGAATTATTTGATTAAACGCCATTTTATGGGAGTACACATAACACATCAAACACACTTGTCTGTATGCATACACGCACATCTACACACACACACACACACACACACACACACACACACACACACACACACACACACACACACACACACACACACACACACACACACACACACACACACACACACACACACACACACACGGGTTACTTCTCATGCAGGTCATGTCCCAGTGATTATGCAAGAGAGTTTCCATGATGTTGCGGTCACAAAAGGACCCGTGTTTGCAGGTGGGAGTTAGACACTGTCAGGGGTGTGGTTGTGTGTTTGTGTACATACACATATACAGACAAATACATTGATAAGTCAGACTATACTTTGGAGTGTCGGCTAAGCTCAGGAGGTAGAGCGGTTGACTGTAATCGAAGCTCCTCCTAGCTAGTCCTCCTAGTGTTTATGTGTCCCTGAGCGAGACACTTAACCCTAACTGCTCCTGACGAGCTGGCTGTTGCTTTGCATGGCTGACTCTGCCGTCGGTGTGTCCATGTGTGTATTAACCGATGTAAGTCGCTTTGGATAAAAGCATCTGCTAAAATGCCCTAATTGTAAAATGTATACTTTAGGTTATTGCATGTTTTCCCTTCTAGGACCTGTCATCTTCTTTCCACCCAAGACACCCATGACGTTCGGTTCACCCGCCATCACTACTCTCTCTTTTAATGGACTTGCTTTGAGTGTAGAAGTGAGCCCATGAGCACTGAGTGAATAACATGCCGAATGGGGGGTTCATCCATAGGCCTGCACTGTATAGCTACATTCAGGTCTGCTAATCTCTTAACGGCGGCAAAGGCTTGTGTTTGTGTGGGGTCAGAATTAAGCTGAGCCATTACCATATTGTCAATTCTTCCATGGAATTACCCCCACAGTCGTGCATTGTGTGAAGGGCAGACGGACGGCTAGCTGGAGATGAATGGCTGTTTACCATCCAGTTGGATCTGTCTCCAACCGCACGCAGCTAAAGCCACCATGGCTAACCAGCTCACTGCACTCGCCAGCCACACACACACACACACACACACACACACACACACACACACACACACACACACACACACACACACACACACACACACACACACACACACACACACACACACACACACAGTGTGAGACAGTGGCTAAATGGATGTAAAGTCCTGCACACACAATCCAGTTTCTCCATGGAGAGCATTTAAAGCTTCTCAAGCACACACACACACAGACCAAATGAGACATGTTAATCCCAACGACCAATGGAAGGCTGCTGCTGCCGGACCGGGACCACGATAGCGGGTCTTACCGAGGTCGGCACAGCATGCTGGGAAAAGCTGCGACCGGTAGGGAGTCAATAGTACAGCGCGCATTTCATTGAGTCCAGTAGCGCTCTCTCATATGCATGTTTTTAAACACGCACCACACACATGCAACGTCCACGTAGCCGGTGGTTTTACCATTGATTAGTTGAAGGTCTACAAGGTGTACAATTTTAAGGCTGGATCTTAGTGGATCTGAGTTCCAAAAATGCAGCTCAAAAGTTGAGTCATATGTTAGAATATAAAATGCATTGATGATCATTTGCATCATGCACATTATGAACGTTCGTCCTGTCCTGGGTCGCCAGTCTGTGCATGGGTTACGTCTTGTCCTTTTTTGTACTTGCCTGCAATTAAAACACGGCTGCGTGGCAGGCTGCTCAGTGTCTTCTGCTGAACTCAGTGTTGCCCTGGGCTATTGACGAAAGACCTGACGTAATCCGTGTCACACACTGAACTTGAAATAATCTAAACATGAACCTAATGACTCTCTCTCTCTGTCTCTGTCTCTCTCTGACTCTCTGTCTCTGTCTCTGACTCGGTCTCTCTCTGACTCTGTCTCTCTGACTCTCTCTGACTCTCTCTCTCTGTCTCTCTGACTCTCTCTCTCTCGTCTCTCTGTCTCTCTCTCTCTCTCACCTTTTCCCGTTCCTGTGTCTCCTTTCTCCCCCTGTGTGTCCTGTTCCCAGGGAGCTGTCTTCCAGACATCAGTCCATGGTTCCCTTTAGGAACACCCAGGAATCCCAGCTGATCTGAGGCTAAAGAAAGACCGTATGGATGGAGAGGTGCTGAAGACGGAGGGAGGCAACACACCACTGCACTGAATAGTATTTTTTATGAACATCACTTATTAAGACACTTTTGTTGATTATTGAGGGAAATTGTTTATAGAAAGTTTTATAGAAATCCAATCTAATTTGCTGGACCTCTGGTCTTTGTGTGGCTTAGGAATCCTGTAAGGAATTGAGGTTTACATTTTCTAGTTAGGGTTTTGAAATATTATCTGTTTAACAGATATAATAGTTCCTTTTGTACATTGAGAAGCTTAATTTAAACTTCTCAGTTTGAACGGGAATATACATGGAATTCCTTGTTTGTGTGTGCATGTCTGCATCGTGATTATGTTGTATGTATACCAGGGCTTGTTCATTCATGTATGTGCATGCACGTTTGCCCACGGTCATTTGCACACTACTAGGGGTTTTCAGCTAGAATTCACTGGAAAGGCTTCTCCCAGCTTCCGGTTGACCCAGTAGGTCTGTTTGTGTTGTTATTGTCCTTGTCTTTTCTGTAGCTGGAACTGATTAAATATTGAGACACTTCCTAATTGTGATTATTATTAATTTATTAATATGTCCAGCTTGCGTGAGTGCGTGTTCGTTCACCTGCCTTCAAAAACCACGATTATCTAAATTTTGACTTTCAGTGAGACAAATATTTTACCAATTAATATCAGGGTTCATGAATTGCAGCCGGAAACTGACACAATCCAAGAAAAGTTAGATCTTATCAATGGATAGAGGGTGGAGAAGGGGGCTTGTGTTGAGAAAGTCACTCGACCATTTCTGTTATTACTAAAGCAACATTAGAACTAAAACATTGTTATTGAAATAGACTCTACTCTTACCTCTCCTTTCTACTTTGCATCTACTCACAATTCCTTGCCGCTTATGATTGATTCATTTATTCTTAAATGTATTAGACTTATTTTTACCAAATTGGTAAACTGGTCCCTTTTATGCTGTTCTTATCTAACTTATTTCTAGCCTTTCCCTGTCTCTCATGTCCTCCCTCCCAATTTTCTCACAAATTCATGATCAAAGTCAAATCGTCACATAAAAAATAATTGAAATTGATCAGCCGTGCCAACCTCGTCTCTCTCTCTCTTGCTCTCTCTCTCTCTCTCTCGTTCTCGTTCTTTCTCTCTCTCTCGTTCTCGTTCTTTCTCTCTCGTTCTCGTTCTTTCTCTCTCTCTCTCCCTCTCTCTTTCTCTCTTCCTCTCTCCCTCTCTCTTCCTCTTTCCCTCTTCCTCTCTGCCTCCCTCACTCCCTCTCTCTTCCTGTCTCTGTGTTATAGAGCGTTCCTGTCAGCCTTGGTGACCTATTAACAGCTGTGGAATGTGCGGTGCGTCCCTCTCCGACCCTATAGCCTTGAGGTCTGGGTGTTCAAGAGCAGAGTATTGGGGAGGTGTGGGGTCGATAGAGCAGGTCTCTATATGTGTACCTCTATGTCTCTCTGAGTCACAGCAGGTTTGGCATATTTACATTTCTCAATATGGTTAATGGTAACTGTATTGGTTAACTGTTCCACTCACTGCATCTACTGCCTGGTCAGCGTGGTTCCAAGCATTATCAAATTAGGATCATTTTATATCATGTATTCTTTAATAATGACATCCATATACACAGGTGTTATACTAGGGAGAGAGAGAGACAAAGAAACTTCACAACTTCTACAATACTTAATTTTGATTTGATGATAATTGCCAAGATGAGGGTTTTTTAAAGGCCAATTAAACCGGTTACAATGCACTATACCCTGCCTTCGTTTCCATTACACCCATCAAGAGCAGACAGCAAAAATAAAAGCCCATAATAGCCTCCTGAACATGTTGACAAGACAAGGTTCAAATGGTGCGTCTTCCAGTTTTTTTTCTTGAGGAAGTGCAGTGGTAGGTGCACTGTGTTATGTTTCATATTGTTGTTCATCTTTTCCACCGACAACTGCCCTGTGTAATCCTACCATATGGGACTGCAAGGTTGGCTGAGCATAACTTGACACAAATCTGGAGTTAGTTGAAGGGCATCTTTGGTATCTCACTCAATGCCATACAGTTCTCAGTTACACCCACACACAGACACACACACACACACACACACACACCGACCATGGCGCAGGTGTCAAATAGAGCTGTGAACCAGGTGTGAACATCATAGTTTACCTTTTCCCTAATCTTTATCCCATCTTATCACCATGGGTGAAACGCTGTCTGCTAAACCTACTGCACCCGTATGACGGTCACTTCCTGTTCCCAGGCCCTCAGGAAGCACGGCTCTACGGCTGATTGGTGTCTAGGTTTGCCACTACATGCCCGCCTGTTCTAGTCGAGTATTTGCAAGTTGTTTTTTGTAAACAGTTAATAAGTAGAGCCTTACTTATTATTGCCATTATTATTAGGGTTCTATTCTGCCAAGCTTGTAAGATGGTACAGCGATTCCCCCCCCCCCCCCCCCCCCCCCCCCCCCCCATGCTGCTGCTGGAGGAATCCAGTTTGACAGAACAGTAAATGATTGGTGGTTGTGTTTGGCCGTGGGCAGGATTACGTTTGTTCTATTTGTTTTTTGAAATACTGTGGAGGGGGAATTGAAATCTCAGATTGTATCTTTGAAGAGTCTTTAAATGAACCAGAGGTTTATTGTTTGAATAGTCTTTTAACAAACCAGAGGTTATTGTTTTAATAGTCTTCTAATAAAACAGATCTATTGTTTGAATAGTCTTCTAATGAACCCGAGGTTTATTGTTTGAATAGTCTTCTAATAAAACTGATTTATTGTTTGAATAGTCTTCTAATGAACCCGAGGTTTATTGTTTGAATAGTCTTCTAATAAAACTGATTTATTGTTTGAATAGTCTTCTAATGAACCAGAGGTTTATTGTTTGAATAGTCTTCTAATAAAACAGATTTATTGTTTGAATAGTCTTCTAATGAACCAGAGGTTTATTGTTTGAATAGTCTTCTAATGAACCAGAGGTTTATTGTTTGAATAGTCTTCTAATAAAACAGATTTATTGTTTGGTACATATTGCAAAACAAATCTATGTTGTGAATCTTTGCGTGTTTGTGCGGTTGTTCCTCGTCAGTGTGTGTTTGTTCTAATCTTTCCGGGCAACGCCTTGCCACCTGTTGCGCCGAAAGGCCTGGCTGGTTGGATTCATGCAGTTGATTTACGTCCACTCGTCGTTAGAGTTGACGTTTGAGATGTCTCAGGGCGCGACCTGCTCTCAATATGGTTTCCTTGTTTTGTTTTGAACATGAAAACGTATACTTCATCTTAGAAAAAACAAAGGCCGTAGGACCTGGACCCATGGCAATGTTTATAGGATATTGTGTAATAATCACCTGTGTACTGGTTCCTGTCTCCTTCTGCCCAATGAGGCTACTCTACCGATTTGCTTATTTGTTTTATTTGCTTATGAATTACCTTGAATATTTATATATTTAATATTAATATAATGGGGTGGGGTTTACTGCATGGCTGGGATTGTGTTTGTGAGGTGTACAGCGTATCATTATCAGAGCATTAAGTCAGGAGTCTGTGATTATCAACCTTTTCTTGTTCCAAGAAACGTTGACTGTGGGACACATCTTTTGTGGAAGCCTACAATAATATAATTACAACACTGCTGCAATAGGAGGGTGAATTGCGTTGGCCACTTTTGCCATGTATTGTCCTTGACCAAACATGACTAGGCACTTCCAACCATAATGCTTTATCACCATATACTATACATCCGTGGTCAGGGGCACCACACACGATGACAACCACATTTCCTGTGAGGCCAGCTATGCTGATGTTGATGGTGATTTAATTCTTTCCTCTTGGACCCCAGACGAGCTGACCCTCAGGTTTATAGTCCAAAGCAAAAAAAAAAAGATGACACGGATACAAATAAATGGACTGGAAGAGTCTGTCATTCGCCTGCCACCTCCCTTCCATGCCTGCTGTCGAGACGAGAGGAGAAACAAGCCCACAGCAAGAACAGGCTTATCAAGTCCATAAACTTCAAGGCCTTGTCCTCCTTCCAACAGCTCTATAAATCACTGTGTCTCCCTCACTGGCCCACGCTGTTCATTCGTCTCCCTTTGTCTACTTTGCCAGTGCTATTAATTCTATCTCTGCTCTCCATCGGGGGTTTTATTACAACATTAAGTATAGACTCAGTTGCAGCTCACAGGGTGGCGCATGGATGTGAATCTGTGTAAAATGCGATATGATTTTTTTTTTTAAGAGGGGTAATAAAACGGGGGTAGTGTCCTTGCATGCTGCTCAACAGCTGAGCATCAGTTAGGAGCCCTAACAGCACAGCAGCCACCTCAGCTTGGGGATTGGTTGCTAATCATTGTGAGTGCTTGTTAGATTGCAGTTTGATAAGTTGTCGTCCGAATAATGAACCTAGCCCCGGCGCTGGCTGCCGTTAAATTAATGCAGACGCAGCACTTCTGGTCCAACCATCAAACATTTCCGATGCCAAGACGGAACCGGTTGGCCCGACCAGCCGGCCGAGGACATAAACAATTTATTACGTTCCCAGTAAATATAGGGTGTCGAGGTTTAGGTTTTACCGTTTAGTTAGTTCTCATCAGGGGCCACAGATTTTGAATAATCGGCACTTTGTCTGAAAGAGGTCCTGGATTTGTTTGTTTTTCTAGCATCAAATCCAAAAGCCAAAGGGAAACTTTCCCTTTGGATCAAAGAATCAACTTTGCAGATGTTTCCACGGTTGCAGGGGGACGCTGAGCCCCTTCTTCCGCCCTGATACTTAAATTGGAGTCTCTCTCCCTCTCTCTCTCTCTCTCTCTCTCTCTCTCTCTCTCTCTCTCTTCTTCTCTCTCCCTCACTTAATCTTCTGGCTATCCCGTGATCGCCCCCTCTACCGTGCCGTGTGTCCCCGTGAGCCCCGGCCCACCGCGCCATGTGGCGGGGGTGCGGGTGTGACTTCTATAAGTGCCTCATAATGGCCCCCCCTGCCTTCTGAGCCTCTCATCAGGTCCCATCCTAATCCATCCCGACACGGCAGGACCAGCCGCCCGGCTGTTCCCCCTTCATTATTCATAACGCCTTACGCCTTACACACACACACACACACACTATATACATGCACACACACACACACACACACACACACACACACACACACACACACACACACACACACACACACACACACACACACACACACACACACACACACACACACACACACACAGTAGGCTCTCTTAGATCATAGACAAGCTTAAAATGATTTGCTCGGACTGGTTTTGTTGTAATAGGCCTTCCCTCAGGCCACGCGTGGTCGTGGTCATCCCAGTCAGGATGTCTTTCCTGTAACCAGTGTGACTTTCAGGGAAGTGGAAGGAAGCGTGGGGACTCGACTCGACCCGTTCTGTGTCCTCCTGCTGGC
>OLKM01000541.1:181472-211472 GCA_900291075.1 Melanogrammus aeglefinus | reverse complement strand
AAGCCAGGACTTGTAAGATCCCTGATTAATAAAACAGCTGATTGGGGTGCAGGCATGGATCTGGTATCAGGTAAAGAAAGCGTTGTCTCCTCTGACAGCTTTGCATGGGATTAGATTAGGTACAGGCCGACGATAGAGGAATCTTATCAGTTAACGTCATGGTTAATATCACTGTTGAGGATGAATGAAACAGCAGACTGTACCACTCGAGTGGCAGCAGAGGCTTATGTTCAAGATAAAGGGGGAACAGAACACGTGCACAAGGATGTTCGGGGTTTACCGGAGCCTGTGGTCACCAGAGGCCTCGTCTGTGAGGTTGCTCACAAGAAAGTTACGGTGAAGAGCTTTTTAAAATGACAAAACAGCAATACAATAGCAAACACTACCCAGTTCCCTCTGAACATGTGTTAAAAGTTCTATATTGGCCTACATTTTTGAACATGTGAAGACAAAAAAAAGAGAAACCATTAAAAAATGTGTTTATAAATATCGATTTCTGACCTGTAGTAAATGCAGTTAGTTGCTTACACTTTACACTAAGCGTGGTTTATTATTTTTTTCGAATTAAATTGCATGAAACTGGAAGCAGATAACCTAGAAGTAGGAGGAAGATTACTCAGAAGTATAAAGTACATTACATAGAAGTAGGAAATACATCTATATATATTGGCTTGGCTACCCTATGGCATGTTTTATATATTCCGGTCTGTATGTAAACTATAACCTATCTATAACCTAAACTATAATCTAGCCTTGTTACATCTATCCAAAGGCACTATAAGTTACATGAGGTTATAATATAGATGGGTTTGTTTCATCCTAAAATTTGATTATCGACATTTGAAAATCCTACAGTGATACTGGTGCATCTATGTGCAGTGATGCACCAGTATCACTGCAGTCCATCTTCTAGATGTCACAGAGATCAGCATTACATTGGTAGCTAAATTCTGTTTACAGTCTGGAATACATGCTTATTAAAAGGGCATTTGCTCTCGGGATTATCAGCCAACTGCAATTAGGTTGTGCATCAGACAAGTATGGCATACGCACAAACCCTGAAATTCAGCCACACCTTTCTCTGACAAGGCACTATCCACCGGCGGACCGGCGGTACACGCAGAACATTCCCATAAACCACCGTCATTTTAAACAACAGCCAACATTGAACTACTATACAAATATGGAAAAAAGAATCAATCGACAATATCTTATCCACAGGGCGATCGATTGGAATGAAAACACACCACAAGGCAGAACATAATGTTATACTGTTTATTTCAACAGCGATGGTCCGTGTGTCAGTGTTGAACAGACACGGTGGTGACTGGATGCGTCCACGGTGAATCGAGCACAGTGTCAAGCAGTCGGAGGAAATGTCTGTTTGCAGGAAGTGACATTTTACCTTTCGATAGACAGTAGTACACTTGCAATTGTCAAGACAAACAAAGGAAACGGCAAACATACAGGCATTGAGTTTAGTGTACAGAATGATGCTGTCCATCGCATTGATCGGGTTATTTGGATTGGGAATCCGATGTTAAAAGCCATTGCTACAGGGGTTAAGCTTTTACTTTAATCTATTGGTTATTGAGTTCATATGCACAACATTAACTGGATGTTTGAGCTCATATTTATTCCAAGAACTACATTAATGGATGAATCTAGTGTAACACACACACACACACACACACACACACACACACACACACACACACACACACACACACACACACACACACACACACACACACACACACACACACACACACAACACACACACACACACACACACACACACACACACACACACACACGTACACAGACATGTACACACACACACGTACACACACACACACACACACACACACGTACACACACAGTACGTTTGGTCTTTGAAACCTTAGGAAAGGCATGACTGATTCCAGTTTAGATACATGAAGAGACGCAATACTATATTTAGAAGTTATTTAAGACTTGGTTGGCCATCTAAATAAGTACTTGTATTGTGATTCTTACTGTTGATCTCAGGGTTTTGGAAAGGGTTGTGCGTTGGAATGAAGTCATATGGGAAACATGAGAGAACCAGAGAGCAACCTGAAGCACAAGAGAGTCAATAGATCTGCAAAACATGACCACTAACCTGACATGGGAATTTGATTTGATGTGCAACAAAAATGATCTATGCACTGTATTTAGTATGATTATCCATGGCAATTCGGCTTCAAACAACAGGTTTGACTGAGAAGTGAATTAATACTAACAATATTACAAACCAGCTGAGCAAAAGCTGTCTTGGTTCCAAACATAAGAAATACTTTTAGATTCCTAAACCCAATGGGTATAGGATGATCAAAATACATTGATAATAATAAGAATTCCTTATTCGTAATTTTTTTTAACTACATAAGGGCTACTGGCAAAATGTCAAAGTGAAGACCACTTTGTATCATTCTCTATCCCTTAATGTTTACAATGTCAGTATACATATATATTAATCCATCTGGGTCTAATATTCCAGTCGAATCAGAATATCAGCAAGATTGGTTTGAGAGCTAAACCCAAGGTATTAAATGTGCCTGAAGTTTGGAGAAAGTGTTATCCTTTTGTGTTTTTATACACGTTATTTGATATCAGCATAGGGAAGACTTGGACTGTAGCAAAAAAAAGAAAACAAATCTTTTCTACACATTGTGGTTAGATAGGCCTAGGCCTATAGTCTAGATTTTTAACAGTGCCTTTCGAACAAATAAACACTGCCATATTGTCACACTTACTGCCTGATAAAAATATATAGATAAGAAACAAACTTTTAACCAAGTTGACCTTAACACACTGTATATTCATAATGCATGCTATGACTACATGTGTTATGTGTTAATACTTCAGGATCACACTTATCTTCACATATTACTGGTCTGCCTACCACATATGATAGTTATTGCTATATTAGTGGCCATGCCTGAAACAATAATGTGTCCTATCTGAAGGGTAGTGCTATCCGTCTCGATGTTGTTCATGGACTCGTGGTAAGTTGTCTCGTTGCAACGGTGGAGGCGCAGTAAACTGAAACTGAACTGAGGTGCGATTTTGTATTTTTGTAAGAGAGAACGAAGTACGAACGATTGATATTTCCTTGCACGGTGAACGTCAACACAAATGGCAATGCCCCTGAGTGTGTGTCTTTCATATTGCATATTAAGTAGCGCGGTGTAGTCCTGTTGGCGAGGTCATACCAGTGACTCGCAGACGGTCGGGTTGTCTGAGTCCTGGCTGTGCATGGAACTGAGTCCCGTGTCCGAGTCGTCGTCGTTCATAATGCACGTACTGGACAGACCTCTCGCCTGGTCCACCCAGCCGCTGCCCTTATCCATAGCAGCAGGAGAAGAAGAGGAAGAGACCTGGGCCTCCACCACCACCGTCGTCCCTGCGCCACCCTGCTCACAGACGGTCAGTTCTTTATTCAACCATTCCACCTCCATCGTCTCCACCTTTGCCAGTAAGTCCAACAGTTCCTTCTCCTTGGCCTCCCACATGTCCAGACTGAGGTCAAGGTCTCCTTTGACCGTCTGTAAGTCCGTGTTGAGTCGCAGGCCGATGTACAGACTGGTGTCCAGCTGAGTCTTGATCCTCTCCTCCTCCAGCGCCAGGTCGTTCTCCGACAGGCCCTCCACGTCTGTTTCTGCGGCGGCGGGAGGGGCTCGGGGGTGGGGCAGGGGCTCAGGTACGGCGGTAGCGGCGGTAGCGGCGGCCACGGACAGGGTGATGTCGGCCGAGCCCCCGAGACTCTCCGCGTCCCGCCCCCCCAGCTCCTCGCGCCGCCGCCTCATCCACCGCTGGTTGAGCTCCTCTTGCAGCTGGCCGGTGATGCTCTCCACGAGCGCCTCTCGTTCCGTTAGTTCCTCCTCGAGACGCACCATCTCCTCGCACCTGCTCGCGTATTCCTCAAACTGCGCGAGCGCCTCCGTGGGGGTCGCGCCGCGCGCGTCCAGCCACCCGGCTTTGCGCTTGCAGTCAGAAAAAGTTTTAATCTCCGCACTCATCTCCACCATATATGTGTCCTGCACATAGTTCACGCCGTGTCTCTTGATCCTGTCAAAATGCACCTTTGCCTCATACCTCTCTATCTCCTTGTCCAGCTCCTTGATCCTATGGATCTGCTGGCGAATGGTGTGGTCCTGGGAAATCACCAAGTGGACCAGCGTCTCCATTTTCTCCATGGAGACTTTGTCCTTGGAGACGTTCGTCTCCTCTCTCTTTTTGTTCATCTTATCCAGCTTCCTGAAGGCCTTCCTCACCACGCGTCTCTGCTTGTCCTGCTGCGAGAGGTTGGCGCCCGTCGAAGCGGTCCAGCCGGCCTTGGCGGACCCCTTCAGCGGCACCCCTCCGAGGCCGACGGGACAGCTGCTGTCTTTGCTCTGCACAACGCGCGCCTCCGCGCTCCGCGGTCCGTTGTTGGGCAGCGACGCCTCGTTTTTCACTAGGACGAAGCGCACGTTCTCCTGTTCTTCGCCCCAAGCGCTCCACAGGCGGAGGATTTTGGTCTTGTTGGGTAAGATCCTTTCGAATCCTCTCCATTTCTCCACCACGCAGTAGGACTGCGGGGGACCGGACAGCATGGACGCCGAGGCGCCCTGCTGCACGTTCTGGTCCTCCAGGAGGACTTTGACCACATCGGCGCAGGTGGTTCGTTTGGACACGCCGGAGACCAGCTTCTCCTCCCGGCAGACCCACACGGAGAGTTTCCCCTCCTCCGGTTCCATCCCCGGATCACTTCACGACAAGGTCCGGTGAACTCGATTGAACCCTCTTCACCCAAACAGCCCAATAAGTCTGGGTGTGAAAGTAACACACACACACACACACACACACACACACACACACACACACACACACACACACACACGCCTGGCAACTTTTAGGTCATTGGCTTGAAATAATGTCGTCTGCTTCCATGTCCACTGAAGACGGAAGGTGCGTTAAATGTGCCGTGCGTCCCGCGCGCAGACGTAGACTTTTGCCGAACTGATTGCCGGCGTTTGTAGTGTAGTTCCAGAGTGTTGATCCGCAACTAAATCCATTCATATTATGATGACTTCCTAGTCAAGCCTAGATGTCTGGGTGTATATCATATCACCACCTCATTGTCGGTTGGTTCGGTTCTTCTTCTCCCACCTTGCGCGCTCTAGAGAGGAGAGGTTTGTCCTTCCTCCTCGGTAGGCGCACGTTCCTCTGGCCCGGGACAAAACAGCAGAGCGCAATCCCCTGCGAAGAAAGTGACACGCCCCCTTCTCTCTCTCTCTCTCTCTCTCTCTCTCTCTCTCTCTCTCTCTCTCTCTCTCTCTCTCTCTCTCTCTCTCTCTCTCTCTCTCTCTCTCTCTCTCTCTCTCTCTCTCTCTCTCTCTCTCCCTCTCTCTGTAATTGGCAGGGGAATATTGTGAATTCGCCACGTTTGTTCGAGTAATCGAACAAAAGAAAAAAGCAGCCCTAATAATACCCTTAACAACCGCCACATTAAAAAGTAAATAAAGAAAACAACTGATGTTATCAAATGTATTGTATTTCAAATGTACAGAGATGAACAATGTCAACAATTGGTTTACCTTTACAGTGGGGTTTGTGTTTCATCGGGAGGTCATTTGTGAGCAAAGCCATTACAAGCTTTGTTGCTGAGATTACCTTTTTCTATTTCACATAAAATATATGGATACATTTTCTGTTGATGTTAGCGGAAATACTCATTTTGCATAATTTCGGTTTAATCTCTGGTTAATCTCTCTCTCTCTCTCTCTCTCTCTCTCTCTCTCTCTCTCTCTCTCTCTCTCTCTCTCTCTCTCTCTCTCTCTCTCTCTCTTCTCTCCTCTCTCTCTCTCTCTCTCTCTCTCCTCTCTCTCTGTCACTCGCTCTAGTAAATTTCGGAATGCTTTTTATATATAAACGAATTCAGATTGATTGGAATTCCGGGATAGCTAAACTAAGCTTTGCAGTCCAACCAGCAGACCAATAGTGAGTGTATTTAGTATGCATTTACTCAGCTGCTTACATCTGAATACCTACAAGGCCTAAAGACAACTGCTTTGTGGATAATGAAGCTTAGTGGAACTGTGTTATGTATTACAACAACTACATCAGATACTGCCCTGGACGTCCGCCATATTGCGTTTTTCCTGTAATCTGCACTTTGACCATTTGGTTATGGTTGATTTAACATATGCTGTGGGGGAAAGGGATTTAAGTGTGTGTGTGTGTGTGTGTGTGTGTGTGTGTGTGTGTGTGTGTGTGTGTGTGTGTGTGTGTGTGTGTGTGTGTGTGTGTGTGTGTGTGTGTGTGTGTGTGTGTGTGTGTGTGTGTGTGTGTGTGTGTGTGTGTGTGCGTGTGTGTATGTGTAAATCACATGTGCATTGTATTACCTTATAATACCCTGTTTCCGGCTGCTTGTTTTACCAATAAGAGAGAGATTGTTTTTTGTTGATGAAATAGTGACGGTATAATGGAGCTGAGACGCAGTAGTCTCATTCAAAGCGTTTTATATGCCTGCATGCCCGGAGATAACACAAGGAACCGGATTCTGAGCACACCCGACTGTGCATGTCTCGATCTGTGATGTGATCTGTAGCATTAACGTCACAATTAATGAACAAACATATGCAAATCATCACATGCATGTGTGCACATACTCACAATCAGAAGAGCTAAATAAGGAGAGGTTTATTAGATGAGTGTTTGCCGAGATGTAACTGCTGATTTCCTTCAAGGTGATCACATATCAGGCAACGCAGATTTATTTATATATCAGCATTCAAACACAAGGTATTTCATAGTGCTTTACAGAGAAAGAAGTCACACTTTAAAACATTAAAGAGACAATCCTCCAAAGATATTTCGGTACAGCAGACTTAATATGACTTTGGATTTATCTAAAGTGATGTAGGGCATCAAATTTGTATAAGGAAAAATGTATGCATACCTAGACAGACTATGTGATACAATCACGCATCTAGACTGACCTTTTCATAATTACCGGTATTAGTGGTGTGTCTCCCTCTGATGGTCATTAAGGAGGTTACAACAACAACAACAACCACAACAACAACAACAACAACAACAACAACAACAACAACAACAACAACAACAACAACAACCCTAGTCTACTCGAGATACCCTCATACAGACAATTAACTGTTTTGGCCCAGTTTGAAGAAAGATATGTATATCATATTTTCATTCATTCATTCATGTAAGGAGCGGATGTCAGTAATCTCACAGGGGTGACTCTTACGAACGAGACCAATTATTTCAAGCCATGATTGAATTAGCGAGGGTTTCCTAAAAGCAGATGACAAAAAATATATAATTTACCGTTTCACAATCCCCTAAAACGTTTTACTCTATTTAACCACCAATTATAAATTATAAGTGCGGTCATCATCAGCAAGAACTACATAGCCCACAATCCCCGCTTCTTGTTGGAGTCCGGAAGCACGTTGTTTACTAGCAACCGTCGCTGAGGACTAAAATACTTGCTAAGGAGCGTAGCTTGTCTTTTTAAAATGATAAAACATATGTGTTCGACATTTAATTAATGAATAACTACTCGTGGCGTGTCTTACTCAACGGTGCATCCGTTATGAAACTTATATGACCATGTTTCACGGGAACGTGTGGAGGGTTCAAAGGCGGTATTGCTAGCATCAACGGTAACACTTGGACGGCGGGGCGTGTTTGAAACGATGCTGAAAGGCTCAGTACAGTCTACATGTAAAACCTTCATTGAATTGAAATTCAATGTTCAATTCGGTCAGGTGGAAACATGTCTACATTTGCTGACGAGACTGCTGCTGATATGCCCGTGAAGGATATTACCTTAACCCTCTCTCACTTTGCACCTGGGCCCCAAGGTACGCACACCAACATGTTTTTGTGACATTGGAATATGGATGTAACAGAATAAACCTACTAACTGCGATGAGAATATGCCTGTGTTAATAGTCCTGCCACCCCTAGTCCAATGCCAGACTGTGATTGAATGAGAATGCAATTCACTGCCTTGATATCTGAACAGATTTTTAGATATGGATGTACCTAGAATTAATATAAGTATAGCTAGGTGGTCTTATATATTCTGCATTAAAAATACAATAGAAAATGCGCAGATATTCACTTGTTTTAAGAAGCGTTTGATCATGTGAATATATATAAACATGTTTGTATGAAATCGAATGAATGGTACACATGTATTTTCCATGTATTATTTTCTCTTTGACAGACACCTCCTCGGGCCAAAATGGTAGAGCGCGTCAGGATATTGCTCGGGTGTCGAGGGAGGAGCTGGAGGATAGGTACCTGCGCCTCCATGATGAAAACCTGCTCCTCAAACAGAACAATAACACCCAGGAGGACAAGATCAAAAGGTCTCAATAATAACCTCAATAAAAACATCATGGATATTGATATTAATGTTCTCCCAATCCCATAATTACATGATAGACAAGGATGTGTCTTTTGAGAATATTTAAATTTCTTAATTTCTTACGATTGGAACCGTAACCATCTACAACAGACATCTACATACTTGTATATAAACCAGACATTTCGCAAAACAGATCTTTAGGATTTGTGTATTTGTCCATCAGAACGGATAACTTTTTCTGCTTAATTGTGCACTCACAATTGAGCTAGAAAGCTAATCCCCCGGTTTCCAAGCCAGAGAGCGACTGGGCCTCGACGTGTTGGTTTGTCTTGTAATAGACGGCTCTGTTCCCTGGTCAGGCTGGCCACCAAGCTGGTGAAGCTGGTGAAGGACCGCCGTCGGCTGGAGCAGCTGGTGACAGGCGCCGGCGCGGGGGGGAACGGGTCCCGCCCCGCGGCACGCGTGCGCGACGTGGAGATGGAGGAGGTGATGGAGGAGCTGCACGAGAAGGTCCGGTGGCTGCAGCTGGAGAACGAGAGGCTGAAGCAGCGGCTCCTGGTGGCCAAGCAGCAGGTGCAGGGGCAGAGCAGGAAGCCCAGCCCCTACGGCCGCGTCCAGTCCCGCGTCGACACGGGCCGCAGGAGGGCCAGGGAGGACTCCCCCAGCCCCTCCCGGCTGCACCAGAGAGGTGAGGCCCCAGGCCGGAGCTCTGTACCCCTATGGTCTTGTCAGACATATATGTCTTGTATTTGAAGGATGAGAAATGGTGTATATATATAACCCACTGTGTGTGTGTGTGTGTGTGTGTGTGTGTGTGTGTGTGTGTGTGTGTGTGTGTGTGTGTGTGTGTGTGTGTGTGTGTGTGTGTGTGCGCGCGCGTGTCATGCAGGTACGAGGAGTGTGGAGGAAGGTGGCAGACCTCCCACTGGCATGCTGCCTCGCTATGGACACTCCCTGCTGGAGGAAGCCAGGGCAGAGATCAGAAACCTGTATGTATGGACATCGCCATTACACCACTACCATAATGTCAGTTCCAATGTCCCTCACCATGACATCATTGCCATTAAGTCAGTACCATTGTGTCACTACCGTTGTTTCATTGCAATGACGTCAGCTGAGGCACAACGGCAGTTGAGTGATCCTTTACACTTAAGGAAGTGCATCATGTCTGATCTGTTTGGAGTCAGCCCTCTACTGGCAGATCCAGCGTGACTCATGGCTGTGTGTTGCGCCCCCAGGGAGAACGTGCTGGAGAGCCAGCGAGGCCAGCTGGAGGAGCTGGAGAGAGACTCCTTCCTCCTCAGGGAGCAGCTGAGGAGGAAGGAGGCGGAGCACCAGGAGGCCCTGCTGGAGCTCCGCCAGCATCACACGGACGGACAGAGGTCTCCCATGCACCGGACACCACAGGAGACATGAGGGACCCGTCCATTCACATTAGTTACTGCAGTAATAATCAACAGTATATAGCATTAGCATTGTGGTTAGGGCTCTTATGTGGTTTAGTTCTTGTTAGTTGAAGTTATTAAGGCTTAGTAGATAAGGGTTAACCCTAACCCAATAAAGTTAGTTTACATGAAAAGCATAAGTAAACATAAACGCATTAGGAAATGATAACTAGACCATTTGTTAACCGTTAATTAACTGTTAGTTAATGCTTATTACTGCATTTGCATATATTAATGCTTCATTAATGTGCCTTTACTGTACTAAGGTCAAAGCTCAAGGACTGCACTCTTTTTTTTGGTGAAACTCATAAGAAAATGTATATAACATATATTAAATATACAAAATGTAAATGATTGCAATGATCATTGATTTCTGGGTGCAGGCCCATAGCACTTCACATTGGTAATGTATGTTGAGTGTTTACGTCTGAACCTGTGTGTCCCTGTGCAGGTCCACGGTCAGCAGTAATGTGGCCATGATCCGGCTGCAGAAACAGCTGGCTGAGCGGGCCAGTGCTCTCACCGTGCTGGAGGGCAGGTTCCTCCAGCTGCAGGAGGTCAGAGATAGACCAAGTAGTCCTTCTGTCTGTTGTTCACACGCTATGTGGTGTGGTAGCACCATCTTTCTTGAGATACTTATTTTTTATATTTGTTTGGCAGGAGGATAGTAAAACCTTTTCGATGTATTTAATTATTTAAGTGCTTTGGATTGGCAAATGTTGTCCATGCAGTCGTCATTTAAAGTTAAACAAAACAAACATCTTATGTTGGAATAAAATGAATGCAGTTGGTTTCATAGTAGCTCAAAGATTGATCCTGGTCCTTAAGTTTTAAATGTAGGTTACGCCTGAGTTACCTGTTACTGTCGTTTTGGGTTACCAGGTAGTCCCCCCCCCCTCCCAACCTTGATTGTATGTGGAATGGTAGGGGCAAAAGCTTAACAGCAATTTAGCCCCGCCCTTAAATTAAAAAAAAGGTTTTACCGTCGGTGAGAACACGTTTCTGAAACCCATTCCTGAGAATACCTGAGAACAAGATAGTGCGGTTGGGACTAGCTCAAACAGTGGGGGTTAACCAGGGTACGGAGGTCCTGAGTCATGTGTGTGAATGCTGCTGCTGCTGCTGCCCCCAGGGTCAGAAGGCCATGAAGGCCAGCCACCAGGCTCTGATGGACAAGGTGGAGGAGGTGACGGGCCAGCTGAAGGAGGAGAGGCAGAAGGGTCTGGGACTGGAGAACCAGCTGCACAGCGTGGCCTTCTCTCAGATCAGAACCGAGGAGGTGACTGTATACCCACAGCACACGCCATCAAGAGTGCTTCTAACCCATCCACACACTCCACACCGACATCACCGGACAGCGCAGGCAAAACGCTTTGAACTGACATGAATAATGTCTCTTAATAAAGCTGATAAACCTTTAGAGGTGGATGCCAGACATGCACTGTGCAATCAATCCAAAGCATGGGGGCCATTCTGGAGCAGTTCTCTGACAAGGTCGGATAGACGTGTCCACCTGAACTATCCTTAAGGACGCACAAAAATACATTAAAACAAAGACTGACCAATACAAATTTAAAGATTTCTCGGCATATATCTTTTTTATATTGTTAATAAAACATTTAAGTTTCCGCTACAATCAATGAATCTCTTTTTGGCACATGGAAATGAAAATCAATACTCAATGGGTATCAAAGGCCGACACTGTACTCTTCCATGTTGGTTAAACAAAACGATAACGCCGTGGAAACGGGCTTGTAACTCTGTTCTCACGACAGAAATGTAAGGCATGCTAGGCAGCGTTTCACACCCGTCAAGTCACATGTGGTTTTCTGTCTTATACGATCCATTAAAACGTCATCCGATTCACTTACATTTTTGATACTGAGCCAAAAATGCTGTGTATGCCCAGTCTTCCAAATGTTTTACAAAGACACAGGACTTGCTCAATGGAAGCATTCATACAACAGACCAAATAGTATGTCTAGTCAGTAACACAAAACCTGTGAAAAGAAGAGGCTTGTGTTTCAGAAAAGATTTTAATTGCTGTGTGCCAAAAGTATTCTACATTTTTATCTTGCTCGGGAGAATAAGCAGCATTACTGAATCAGGATGGGCTAAAAAAGATAGGGTGACAAAAAGGTCATGAACTGTTTGTTATTCTGAATCCTTGTGTGATCAAGCGTCTCCATATTTATCTGTGATATAAATGTGTGAATGTCTGTGTTCAGTTCCAAGTTCGAATCAGCGATCTGGAGAAGGAGAGGGACCTGCTGAAGGACAACTGTGATAAACTGGTCAACAGGTGAGCTGCCCACGGCACGACGACGACCTTCATCGTCCTCAGTGTTTCATCATCATCATCATCCTTATTATAAGGGTCCAACTGTAAAAGTTGTGTGTGTTTGTGGTTGCGCGCAGTGCATTTGATGTATCCCAGGAGCAGAAGTGGCGCTTACAGGAGCAGCAATTGCGAGTTCAGATCGGACAGCTAGAGACGGCGCTGAAGGCCGACCTCACAGACAAGAACCAAATCCTGGACAAGATCAAGGACGAGAGAGGTAGGTGGAGAGCTACAGGCCAAAGGTAGACAAGGGGGGTAGGAGAAGGCCGAGGGAGACTGCTCTGGATGTTTTCCTCCATTCCTAATGTAGAAGGAAAGGAATTACACGATGAGATTGGTACATTATCTTTATCACAAAGTCATAGTTACATGCGCGTATATATAATTCTGTTTTGACTTGCAATCTGGTTTGATTGTCATCGTAGTTCTGGTACTAGTCTGTTTTTATTTTATTATTGTCTTTCAGATGTAAATGACAGGTTGACTGAAGAAAAGAAGCATCTTCAGATCCAGTTCCTGGAGCAGAAGCAGCAGTTGGAGGAACTGAACGAGCGTCTCAAGTTTTACACCAAGGTTCCTCCCACTCCCAAAACACCCCTTCTTCAAGAGACATGAAGTGCCCTCCAGAAGGACTAAAATAACATGCGTCTGTGCGTTGTCATCCTGTAGGAGAGTGAATTAGGTGGGGGCGAACTCTCAGAGGCCCTGATGCTCATAAGGGTAAGGAA
The DNA here is from genome assembly GCA_900291075.1 of Melanogrammus aeglefinus. NCBI lineage: Eukaryota > Metazoa > Chordata > Actinopteri > Gadiformes > Gadidae > Melanogrammus > Melanogrammus aeglefinus. Next base: position 198,548 of record OLKM01000541.1, on the reverse strand, counting down.
CCATTTGGAGATGTGAATCTCACGAATGCGTGCGTAAATGGAGGCATGAATATATTTATAGGGAAATATTGAGTTATGTGTACCCTAAATTAGAACTTAAACCTAAGTTGACACAAATATTCTCAGTTTGAATCTTCAGATCAAACTGTAGTCTGCACAGTGATAATCATTAAGATAACGTTTAATTAAGATAATCGGTCTTCGGCCAGTAGATGGTGCTGTTCCTTCCTTTTCTGTTTTACACTGTGGTTAGACCACATGTCATAACACTTGCCTTGCTTCTATTTGTCTCAGGCCCGTAAAGCCCGTCAGAGCGGTGACCTGAGCTTCCTGGAGCCGGTGGAGGAGGAGGAGGAGGAGAGGGGCGGGGGGCCCCAGAGCTCGGTCTGGGACCTGCGGGCCGCACACGCCGAGACCATCCAGGAGCTGGAGAAGACCAGGGGACTGCTGCTCATCCAGAACCAGATCAACAAGGACTACCAGGTACGGCTGACCGTCAGAGGGAGTGGAATCAAGAGACCAATGTATGCACATCCTGTTTCTGACATTTCCATTTAAAGAATTCAAAATCTTCTAGATTGTGATAACAACAATGATGCAATACAAGGAAGTTCAATACATTGAACATTTTCAAAGTTTTCTTTAAGGGGATCCACAAGAAATGCGGCTGCTGATAACAAATGCAGAAATTGTAACACGAAATGTTGTGACATGAAATTTCAACAATAAAGTTTGTTGTCCTCCCTCAGGGAGAGCTGGACGCGCTCACGAGGAAGATGGAGAGTGACAAGATGGAGTACGAAGTGAGGCTGGAACATTTGGCCAAACTACTGGACGGCAGGGCTGCTAAGGTCAAAAAGCTAGAAGGTAATAGTTTCTGACTTCAGACACATTTTTTTTCTTTTTTATTCAGGTTTATTTTGGTTCCCAGGGAAACCCAGGCTATATAACGTTTGACACAAACATTCTGCTTTGCATGTCTCTTTGATCTCTTATTATAAAAAAACATCTTCAGGCGTCGGTGTGTGCCTGGTTCAACAGGTTTCAAGTTTCAAAAGCTTCTTTTGAACACTTTTGGTTTTCCTTCCATTGCCAATCTGTAGTCCAGCTCAAAGACATCGCCTACGGCACCAAACCCTACATCTTCAAACCCGACGCTGTGGCCGTCGGGCCCGCCGCAGTTGACCCGCTCGGGGGGGAGGAACCAGAGGTCCGCCTGGAGCGCGGGGAGAACGTCCTGGAGCTCCACGTGGGGCGCGCCACCCTCTCCTCCTCCGCCCTGGAGTCCCTGGGCGACCGCCGGCAGCCCCCCGCCTTCTTCTGCACCTACGGCTTCTACGACTCGGAGCTGCACGCCACGCCGGTGGTGGACGGCCGCGCCGGGCCCGACTTCAACTTCACCTCGCGCTACGTGGTGCGCATGGACGACTTCTTCATGGAGTACCTCCACACGGCCTCGCTGAGCGTGGAGCTGCACCGGGCCGAGGGGCTGGCCTTCAGGACGCTGGCGGTCGGGACGCTGCAGCTGCGGCAGCTGGTGGAGGAGGACGGCAAGGCCAGCGGGGCGCTGCAGCTGGTCGGTGGGTGGCCCCGGGGCGCAGGGTTAGCTACAGTGTTAGCTACAGTGATAGCTACAGTGTTAGCTACAGTGTTAGCTACAGTGTTAGCTACAGATAGCTTCAGATAGCTACAGTGTTAGCTACAGATGCTGCAGATGCGTGGATACAGAGGGTTTGATGGATCCTGGAGGAAATAATGTCATTTTAGAGTGCATACACAAATTACAACTCCCCTGAGTGAACAGAATTAAGCGAGGTTGGAACAGATGTTCACATAAAACACATCTGAAGGGTTGTCTGTTAACACAGGAGGAATATATATACATACAACTGTTTTCTTGAATTTCGAGGAGAAAGTAGGCAAATCAAGGCAATGTTTCAGACATGCCCATCCCCTAACCCCTAACCCCACTGCCTCAGATTTTTTGACAACGGGTGACGTGCGAGCTAAGCCTGTGACTTGACAACGCTTCTGCGAGAGATTCAGTCTGGACGACAACCTGTCTCTCGTCAATCTGGATTGAATATTGCGTACAGCAGCTCCAGAGGTGTTTTTGACAATGGTTGTCTACATCCCTCGTACGACCTTTCCTGCCTGTTTGGACTGAGAAAACCTCTATTTTTACAGAGCAATCTCACAAACCGTTTCGGCTTCAGTCGATTATATCAGTTTTGCAATTTGAGGAAAGATTCAAAACACTTGTAAACTCTCTCTCTTCTCCCTCTCTCTTTATTTCCCTCCCCCTCTCCCTCCCTCCGTCCCCCCCTCCCTCCCTCCGTCCCCCCCTCCCTCCCTCCGTCCCCCCCTCCCTCCCTCCCTCCCTCCGTTCCCTCCCTCCCTCCCCCTCTCCCTCCCTCCCCTCTCTTCCCTCCCTCCCTCTCACCCGCCGTCCCCCCTCCTCTCCCTCCCTCCCCTCTCTCCCTCCGTCCCCCCCTCCCTCTCTCCCTCCGTTCCCCCTCCTTCACTCCCCCCCTCCCTCCCTCCCTCCCCTCTCTGCAGGCGTGTCGGGGGAGGTGCAGGGCTTTGGCTCCCTGGAGTTCTGGATGAGGCTGAAGGTGCCCATGCAGCAGACCCTCCGCCTTTACAGGGAGAGGCTGAGCGCTCTGGGCTACATCAACAACGCCTTGAGAGAGGAAAGACCTGTAGGCAGACACCCTCCTGACAACTTCTCTTCTGGCCTATTTGAATGATGAGGTTTAAATAACATGGAAGCTGCATACACATAACATGCTAACACATGAGAAAATGTTTGGGTGAATCCAACGATCAGTGTTTCATGGTTTATTTGCTTTGCTGGCATCCAAATCTCCCATCTGGCATCAATAAAGTTGATTCATATCTTATTTTATCACTGACCGCATGGTATTGAGGAGCAGCATAAAAGAAAATCAACACTGTCAGAGTTGAGTAGTACTAGTACTTTCGTACTACTTCATTATCAGATAAAAACTAACAGACTACACACTATTACATTCTTCTTGGAAGTCTATTGTAAAACATTTTATTAAAGCTGTTCTGTGTGTGTGTGTGTGTGTGTGTGTGTGTGTGTGTGTGTGTGTGTGTGTGTGTGTGTGTGTGTGTGTGTGTGTGTGCTCCAGGCGGACCCCCATAGCAGCGTTAACGTCCTGGGGGTCACCGTGCAGCGCTGCAGCAACCTGCCCACCGCCGGGCCCCGGGAGCCCAGCCCCTACGTCTTCTACAAGTTCTATGACTTCCCGTACCGCGACACGCCCGTGGCGCACGACCAGCGCCACCCCGCCTTCGGCCACCACGCGCCCTACTCTGTGGCCATGGACGCCGACCTGGACCGCTACCTGAAGTCGGAGGAGCTGCAGCTGTACGTGCTGGACTACAAGGAGGAGCAGACGGGCGCGTACCTGGGCAAGGCCAGGGTGCCCCTTCTGACTCTGGGCCATAACAAGGCCATCAGCGGTTAGGATACTGTCCTAATGTGGGGGCCTTCCCCCTGCAGCCCTCAGTCTGTGTGCCCTTTATGTCTGTATCTTTTGTCTTTTTATTTCTGTTTGTCTGGGTTTTATGCCTGTTTGTCACTGTTTATTTCCGTTTGTCTGAGTTGTATGTCTTTATGTCTGTACGTCTGTGTTTTATGTCTGTATGTCTGTGTTTCCTCTCTACATAACTGGTTTATGTTGCATGTTTGTAAAGCAATTCACACAACAAATGTTTTCAACACAAAAGCCGTCGGATGTTTTCAGGGCTGTTTAAACAACCAACGTTTTATCCCTCTTATTTCCTTTTCTTTTGTATCTTTATCGTCCTATCCAAACCGTCTGGTGTCGCCCTTCAGGTGAGTTTGAGCTGAGCAGCCCGTCTGGGGCGCCGGCGGGCCACATAGAGGTCACGCTCAGCTGGAAGCTCCCCTACCGCTCCCCGCCGGGCTCCACCATGACTGTGGAGCAGGCCACCATGGCCCCCCAAGGCACACCTGGCAGACCCACTCCTGAGCTCCAATGGGAGGTGGAGGAGGAGGAGGTGGAGGAGGTGGTGAAGCAGGAAGATCCGCCTTTGGCAGAAGAGAGGAAGCCTGACGGAGAGGTGTTATCAAGCAAGGAGGTTAAGGAGAAGGATGCTACACGGCTCCCTGATCGCCCTGCCTCTGACCACAGCTTCAAAGGTAATGCGTACAGACGTTAAGGGGGCTGTAGGGAAGAGTTGAAGCTTGTAAAGAGAGCGAGCTGAACATAGCACAAGAGAGGAAGGTTTTTAATGTATCAACCCTAAAAAAACAAAGCAATACACTCAAAAGAAAGCTATTTTATGTTACCTACAGCACCAACTCTGTCTGTAATCCCTGTTGGCTGGAACAGTGAAATGCCCATGGTCTGAGAAAGTTGTTTAGCTCAATGTTGCTCTGCTCAGGCTCCGCTGCCCAAACCGAGACAGATTACCCGGATTAAGGAGGTCCCCAAGAAGGTGTCTTTCCTCAACACAGAGGAATTCAACCAGCAGGTGACTTATCTTAAGTGTTGGCAACTTGACAGGGTTTCTGCCCCTGAGACAATGAGATCTATCTTTGGTAGACTGGCAAAGAAGTCTTGACAACTTGACAGGATGTTTGCCACTGGGACAATGAGATCTAACTTTGGTAGACTGCCAGGTGACTGGCACTGGCTCGCTGCCAGTAAATATTTACTCACTACACAAAATGTCAAGGTATAACATTGGTGTGTGTGTGTGTGTGTGTGTGTGTGTGTGTGTGTGTGTGTGTGTGTGTGTGTGTGTGTGTGTGTGTGTGTGTGTGTGTGTGTGTGTGTGTCAAACACGTGCTTGGGTTGTAGTATTGTGTAGTAGTGCACAACAACAGTGTTGACAACATGACGGCTCTATTGCCCCTGGGACAATGAGATCTAACCTTGGTGGACTGACCGGCACTGGCACTGACTCTCTGCCAGTACACTTTAACTCAGTGCATCAAATGTCAAAGTATAACATTGTCATTGTTAAATATAAGAGGCGAACAGTGTGATGTGTTGCCCAACAGGAGCGGGACTATCCTCCAGAGAAGAGGGAGAGCTCCAGGCTGCCGCCCATTCAAAAGGTAAGCAAGTAGCTTGGTGAGACTCATGATTCACAAAGACAAACAGCTCAGACTAGGATCACACAGGGGGCTCTCATTTTATCTTGCTTCAACTGTGGGGAGGGTGAGGTTTTTCTGTTTCGTGAATTCAATGAGCATATGTCCATCTCATTTTTAAATTGTGTTTAAAATATGTAAGTATAGTGTTAGAATTTAGATATACGCTGATATGATTGTGCGATCACATGGGAGTTGTATTCTGCTGGGTTTGTCAGGGTGCCTCAGAGAGGACTCCGATACCTCCCAGCAGCACCCACGAGGACGATGAGGAAGAGGTGTCCCAGTTCTCTGAAGGCCAGCTGATCCCAGCGAGCTCCCAGTCCTACTCGGAGGATTCTGAGATGTCTGAGGAAAGCATTGCAGAAGGTAAGAATACATGCTAATGCAAAACATCTTCTTTGGTCAGGGGGGGGTTATTGGAGAGTAACTGTCAAGTTATCTCACAGTTCTGTAGATTTTACCGTCTGTTTACGGACCAACTCTATGCTGTTGCTGCATCACGTCTCTAAGCAACCAGCGACGCAAAACCTACGAGGCCCAATTACATCAATGTCAGCCTTAACCGCAAAGCAGTTGAGCCCTTTGTAAAATAACTCCCAGGCCTTCAAAGTAGATCGATTTTAAAGTAGTTTAAAGTGGGACATGAATAAACCAATGCTGCAGCTCATGTTCTGCTATGGTATCTTCTATCCTTCCTGGTGTCCATTACTGTCCAACTGTAGGATCAATTGTGATATTCATGCACTGAGACATCTTCAACTCTGGTTTGTGGCGCAAAAGTAGAAGCAATACCCCCGATGTTGAAATCGATGTTTTTTTTTTTAAATTTACAATAATTCTATGATGATAATAATAATAAATGTAATTGATATAGCACTCTTAACAGTATTCCAAGACTTTGATGTAAAATACATTGAATTCAAATGAGATCAAGGTACGTTTGGAGGGCTGAAGTGAGAGTTTACAGATGGAGAAGTGGTTGGGGCGTCATGGAAGGCTGGTTGGGAGGGGGGTGGCTGAGGACAACGATGAGGCAGCTTATCGGTCTGAGGCTGGTGCCGCCTGTACCTAGGTACTGATTAACCTATGGAGCGCCTATGTGGAGGTTTTACCCTGGTCCCCCCTCTCTCTCGCTCTCGCTCTCGCTCTCGCTCTCGCTCTCGCTCTCTCTCGCTCTCTCTCTCTCAGACATCTGTCTCAGGCTCTAGTGCTGGTCGGTCTCTCTCTCTCTCTCTCTCTCTCTCTCTCTCTCTCTCTCTCTCTCTCTCTCTCTCTCTCTCTCTCTCTCTCTCTCTCTCTCTCTCTCTCTCTCTCTCTCTCTCACAGACATTGAAGGAGGCCCCTCAGTGGTGGTGGGGGGTCAAGGGGACCTCTCTGACAGCGATGACTGTATCGTCCCTGGGCAGAGCTCGGTTGGGACCAAGGTTAGTTAAAGCCAAGAAACGGCTTTCGTTTCTGGGCCCTCCAGCCTTTGGGCCTCTTAATGACATCACGTTATTGGCGAATTGGCTGTTCATTATGTCTATACCAAAGCGTTGTTTAAATGAGAATGATAAACAATGTTATAAAGGATAATAATCAATATCTAAACATTGTGGGATACTCTGGTTTAAGCGGAATGAACCACTAGGGAGCGTCTCATCATTGGAAAAAAAACCGATTGTTGTGAAATCGAAGTACATTATGCAACGTTTTCTCCTTGCATATATACAAATTAAATGTAAGCTCTTTGAAATGCTGTTTTGAATTTGTCTATTGTCGCTGTGTAATACCTACGCTCACCTCCAGTCCTCCGAGCGCCTGCGCGTGGAGATCGTGTCGGTGAACCTGAAGCCGGAGTCGCGGGCGGCCCACGACCCCAGCGTGGTGCGCCTGTTTGTGGAGTACTCTCTCCTGGACCTGCCCTCCGAGGAGACGCCCTTGTCCCTGCCCAAGCCAGCGCCGGGCCAGAGTGTCCACTACAACTACAGCAATGGTTAGCTATCCCATACATATCAATCACTGTTTTACACTCTGGTGAGAGGGTATTGGTAGGACCGAGGCCGGCTCGTTTAGACAGAGGCCGGCTCGTTTAGACAGAGGCCGGCTCGTTTAGACAGAGGCCGGCTCGTTTAGACAGAGGCCGGCTCGTTTAGACAGAGGCCGGCTCGTTTAGACAGAGGCCGGCTCGTTTAGACTGAGGCCGGCTCGTTTAGACAGAGGCCGGCTCGTTTAGACAGAGGCCGGCTCGTTTAGGCAGAGGCCGGCTCGTTAGACAGAGGCCGGCTCGTTTAGACTGAGGCCGGCTCGTTTAGACTGAGGCCGGCTCGTTTAGCCCGAGGCCGGCTCGTTTAGCCCGAGGCCGGCTCGTTTAAAAAGACACCGTCTCATTTGTCGTGCCTTCATCCCAAAAGTGAAGGCTTGTCGCGAATACATACATACATTCGCTCAAGTTCAAATATTTGAACTTTTCAATGAATTTAGCTTGAAACACTCGCGCAGACTCACCCAAGTTACGAGAGTAGAATATTTGCTTTTGGTCTGAACGCACCTTTAGAAGGAGGCCATGTCAATGTCATGGATTGTAGTTTATTAGGAGCCTGACTTGCTTAGAACGAGGCCAGGTTGTTTAGATGGAAGCAGGCTTCTTAAAGATGGAGGCCGGCTGGTTTGTAGGGAGGCAGGGGGAAAAGCTTTGGTTCAATTACCCGTCAAGCCCTTCCATAAAAAGATACTTAAACTCTATTTATTCTTTCCTACCATATCCTATCTGCACAGTGATCCACGTGGACCAAGAGAACAACAGGCCAAGGAGAGAGCTGCTGAGAGGTGTTCTGGAAGGTCGAAACCCTCAGATGGAAAGGTGTGCAGAACCTCATTAAGATTATAACTTATAATAACATGACAAGACAGAATAATGATGGGGTAGGTAAATAACAAGCTAGCTGTTATTTAAAAAATAAGTGGTTTTCAGAAAACAATCAGAAACCACAATTGTTTTTCTAAATACGTTGTAAGTGATGTCAGGTGAGCATGGGGTAAATGGTTAGTTTGTGGTTGTGGACAGCATCCGGTTCACGCTGGTGAGCGAGCCCCCGGAGGAGGAGGAGCAGGAGAGGGAATGTGAGGATGTGGGTGTGGCCTATCTCCGGATCCCCGACATACTGGAGAAACAGCAGGACTTGATGGAGAGCAGGCTGAACGGTACACACATGCACAGACACAGAGACACACACACAGACAGAGAGAGAGAGAGTTTATCTCTTATATGTAACAACTATATGCTTCAACATTTTATTTATCTAGTAAATATTTACTGGCAGTCAATGCCGGTGCCAGTAACCTGGCAGTCTACCAAAGTTAGATCTCATTGTCCCAGGGGCAAAAATCCAGTTGTCAACACTGCTGTTATGCACTGCTAAACGACACTACGACTCAAGCACAAATTTGAATTTGCAGGCTAGAACAGGCAGCAAATACACGGCATGCACTCACGCACACTTTTTTTGGGGGGGGGGAAATAAGACCTTTTTTTATTCATCTATAGACGCACAGTTCTATATAATAGTTGTACATGATGTCATTTGTATCATAAATTGTTCTATATTAGAGTTGCATATTTCATGCCGATAACATGCAATTCTGTACACTTTATATTGTGTGCTTTTATGTAGGTTGTAGCTATGTTTAAATATGTTTTCTACTTAATGAAGCACTGAAAACCTCTGACCGTATAACACCGTAGTATAACAACAGTTTCCGCACCTCTGTCTGAGTAATGTGATCTGTTAACATGAGCGCCTGTGGTCCCTGGGGTGGTCCGGTTCAGTGGTGGAGGTGGACGACAGCAGTGTGGTGTTGGGCACGCTGACCGTCTCCGTCGAGGCCCTGGACGCCCTGCGCTCCATCATGGACGACCCCGAACACGACTACACCGCTGTGTCCCATCTGCAGGAGGAGACATGACACACCAAGCTTACTACTACTACTACTACGGCTGCTGCTGCGGAAAAATCCTAGAAAACGAACACGCACCATGTGTTAACATACACCAGCCCACTGGGATTGCATGTGACTGCAAAGAGAATGAGAACACAATGTGCCGACACTGACTACCCGAACTTGTTCAGAAATGAAGGTTAGTCTTGAAGGCACTCGTTACATAATGCATTCAATAAAACAGAGCCCCGCCCCAGCACCTTGTTCAGTAAACAATCGCAACACTGCTCTGAGCCTGATATTCTCTGCCTTTGGCCCTCCAGCAGCCAGCCTAACTTGTCTGAGCTCCAGAGAGCTATTGACCATCTATCTGGCTCAGTATGAGCTGCTCAGGGAGCTGTCGTTTCACTACGAAGAAGGGAATTCATGAGAATTTACTGTTTTTCAACTTCTTGGTTTGATAGAACTACTTCAACTACTTGTTGACATTTTTGTGCAAGTTTTATTTCGAGATGTGTTGATACTGTAGTCAATTATGCCGCGTTTCCACTGCAGGGTGCGGTATGGTTCGGTTCGCCTCAGTCCGGTAGGGATGGGGCGGTATAGCCTTTTTTTGCGAACCGAACAGACTGCACCCTGCAGTGGAAACGGTTCGGTTCGCAAAGATGCGGTACGGATTGCGTTTCCACTGCCAAAAGTGGGCGTGACCCGGACTGAGCCGTACTCGTTTTGCCCTCGTCTTCAGTACTCCTCCGTTGGGGTACTGAGACGCCTGAAAGGGTGCCGGAAAATTCGAGCTACACACCCCCTCCGTTGATTGGTCGACAGAATCGTCACTTCCGGGCGACGTGGGGATAAAAACAAACAAACAGTAGCCTCGAGGTATTATTCTTTACAATGAACATTTCGCGTTAAACGCTTGCTTGGGCGAAGGAGTTGGAGACGTTCCTCTGCATTCTTGGGGAGGAAGACGTGCAGAAGGAGCTTGATGGAGCAGTGAGGAACTGCTCCATCACTGCTCCATTGTTTTTATTGAGCAGGCTACACTGTGTCTCGCTCCTATGATGTCACGATGTTTACATAGCTGCCGCGGCGATCGACATCCGGCCTACCATATAGGGTACTGTCGGCGGTGGAAACGCAACCTCGGAACTGAGCTGGGCTATACCGCCGCCTCCCTACCGGACTGAGGCGAACCGTACCGCACCCTGCAGTGGAAACGCGGCATTAGTGTTTATATTTCTATTAGGTGTTCCACACAGTATTTTTACACTTGAAATAGATTATTTGATGAGCTTGGTTTGCACTGTATATAAAGTATATTTATAGCCTATAGGCCTAAAGTGTGAAATGACATCCACATAAATTATGTTTATATCATAAATACTTTTATGTTGACCCTGGTGAATCGTCGGTTTCTTGCATCAAATCTGCTTGTATGTAGAGACGACTATGATGAGATCAAGTTTATTTGATTCGAATTAGATACAAATCATGCATTTGAGCATGACAAACCAAATCTGCGTTAAATTAATCTTTTTTTATCAGTATTTCGTTGTACCTCCAAGCAGCATTTATATTTTGAATCTTAAATTCTAAAACCATAAATATATTTTGAAATGTAAACTAGGGGTTCCAAAGAAAATAGTGTTGACATGGCAAACACGGACACCCGGAAGTAGAGCATTTCCTTTCCAACCTTTCTCATTTAATATTTCGTTTTAGAATCTTTGCAAGCGTAAAACCATGACTATATTTCGAAACGTAATCGGGTTTCAGAATCACGTTGGCGTGAGAAATACGCACAACCGGAAGTGGAGTATTTCCTTTGCACCCATTCGCTGCAACGCACTTTTAGTGGGCGTCGGTTGTGTTGACGTTATGTGGCTATTCACATACGAAGTACTTCAGGAAATGACCTACCCGCAGACTGTTCGCCGTCGTTTACCGAACCCTACGTTTTAGTCGCAGACGCGCTACGCAACGTAGTACCTGTCAGTCACAGGGCATTTAAATGGCCATACTACAAACCCCTCGTCTTTATAGCGCGTTCATAACACTGTTACACATTTATTTTCTCTCTGAGGACTAGGACATTCGTGGTTCGGTAGTAGGGGTACGTTTTAAAGTCCGTAATTTGGGCTAACCTCTATTCGACAACTCAAAATGAGCGACGAGGACGAGTTTATGCAGAAAGCCCGAACTGGGTTTGAGGATCTCTGTCGAGCTTTGAATATGGACGAAGAGGCGAGCAGTGAGGCATGGAAAAGCTACGAGAACATCAACAGGAATTACACTCTGGAGGTAAAGCTTAATGTCCGATATATCTACTGGTATATGGTGTTGCTTACTGGTTTCTGCATTCGAATACAGCGTGGATACAGCCTATTTTAGACAATAACAAACTGTTAGTGTGATGGGGTCACTTCTACAGCGTGCACTTTGACAGTGACATTCACTAACTGTTGCAGTGTGAACAGTAATAATTGGAGATATTGAATATCCTTCAGCATTTTGTTAAAGCATTGGAACTTAATTCAGACGTCTCTTAAAATAAAACACTTCTCGATATGGTTTTCCATTGCAATCGGGTTATATTCTTACGTTACAACTGTATAATAACAGTACTGATCAAGTACCAGCTCGCTGTTCTGATAGACGTACTATTATAATCATTGTTTGAAACACGGATGAATAGACGCGTTTAGACATTCTGACATTCTGTGACTTAAGACACGTAAGAAAACATTATTAACAAATGACATGTGAAAAATGTAAACGACATTAGACCACTAGAGGGGAGAATTTCCAAAATGGTTGATTGCCCTGGTGACACATGATGCCCCAGCTCCCAATAAAGAGTGTGACACTTTGCGTCTGTCTGTCTGTCTGTCTGTCTGTGCTTTTCTATCCTTCCCTCCTCCTTTCCTTATTTTACCTCCTCACCCGACAACCTCACCCACCCAGGGGAGTGAGTTACACTGGTTGGCATGTGCCCTCTACGTGGCCTGTAGGTCTTCTGTGCCAACTGTGGGTAAAGGCACCGCTGAGGGCAACTATGTCTCCTTGACCAGGATCCTACGCTGCTCAGAACAAAGGTAGGTCAACATACAACATAGCCCGGCGTCCACCGCTTCCCCATGTTAGACCAGAAATAGTACCAACCGGTCAACCGTGGGTTATGTTTGTCCCTTTTCTTACTGCTATCTTGTGCAATAGGCAGGGGATTTACAGTGTAATTCCTTGCCTACTCACTGTTGTGAGTGGCTGTACAAAAGTCCCCCCCCCCCCCCCCCCCCCGTCTCCAAAGCAATGGAGGACCCTGTCATGCCCTTTGTCTCAGAAGCTGATTTACTGCAACACACTCCACAGTCTCCTGGACCAGTTTACCACCAGCCTGTTAGAGTGACAATTGAACCTGGAAACATATAGTCCATGGCTGGCAAATGTAAGGTAGCAAAGTTGAATAAAACATATACTCATATAAAATGCAAAAAGAGAACAAACGTTGAGACCAGACGTTGAACAATAGAATTCAGGGCATTTAAAAATAGATATGTTGTACATTATCCAAAGGACTCAAAATGTATGTATGTATTGAGAAGATCTCTCTCTCTCTCTCTCTCTCTCTCTCTCTCTCTCTCTCTCTCTCTCTCTCTCTCTCTCTCTCTCTCTCTTCTCTCTCTCTCTCTCTCTCTCTCTCTCTCTCTCTCTCTCTCTCTCTCTCTCTCTCTCTCTCTCTCTCTCTCTCAGCCTGGTGGAGTTCTTCAGTAAGATGAAGAAGTGGCAGGACATGGCCAGCGTGCCCCAGGACTTCCGGCAGAGCACCGAGAAGCTGGAGCGTAATTTCACTGTGTCGGCGGTCATCTTCAAGAAGTACGTTCCCATCTTCAGGTCCATCTTCAAGGCCCCCCCCGAGGAGCCCCCCCGGGTTCACCGCAGCCGCAAACAGAGGTAGGGGGAGGCGGCGGCGTAACCACGGTGACAGGAACACACACTTCACCATGACAAATGCATCACCCCTCACGCCAGGAGACAAAGAGAGACGATGGTTGGTCTTGTGCTGCAGTGTTTTGTTTTTCAATCCAGGTGGATCTATAGTGAGAGCAATCGAGACAGCAACCAGGATCAACCAGCGTGGGAGGAGCATCCACTGGGCATTGTTTACAGTTTTTCTCAGTCGTTTCTCAGTACATTTCTCAGATCAGAATTTCTCAAAACTACCTGTTTAATCTTCACATCGTTGTGTCGTTTGTGCACATCAAAAAAGCAGTTTCTCATTTCTTTGAACAAGTTGCAAATGCTTTGGTGCATTAATGCAAATGATTATGTACAATTATCTGCTCTTTCCTAGATTATCAATTGCTTTATGTCATGTTGATCAAAATGTATTGTAATGGGTCTCTGTTGAATAGTCTCACCATTTAGGCATTAGTTCATTACATAAGTCTTTACATGCAAAATGGTTGAACAAGTTGTCATATGTCAAGCATATTTCTATACATTTCCATTAGACTTTTTTTTTAAATCTGTCCTGAATTGGTAAATTGCTACCAGGTGAATCTTAACTTTCTCTAAAGAAGGGAAATGTTGAAGTGTTGGATCAACCAACGATCAACCAACGATCAACCAGTTCTCACTGAAATAACTTTCTCTAAAGAAGGGAAATGCTGAAGTGTTGGATCAACCAACCAACCAACGATCAACCAGTTTACTGAAATAGCTCAAAGGTGCATCTCATGAACCATGAACTGGCCGGTATATATATATATATAGCTGGAGCACAACACAATGTTACATTGTCTGAGAATTTGTGGCCCAACAGACAGGAACGTCAGGAGGTGTAGGATGACTGCACTGTAATTCCTACAACAATGCATGTACTGTTTACCCTAAGGAGATTTTCCTATGTTCACATTTCTAGCAATGACATGGTCTGTCAACAAATTACAGTACAGTCAAAGCGTAAATGTGAATCTTGTCCAGTCTCTTGCAATCAATCTCCCACATACACTAAGGTGTAACTTACAATTTACAATAATTGTCTTCAAAACTTTAGCCATGGTTTACATCAGAACATCCCTCCAGAGTACACTGTTATATTGTCACTAAGCAAGTACCAACCGGACTAATTTGACTGTCTTATCCATACACAATGACACAAGGACTTGCCATTTTGATGGCACTGACATGTTCATTGACACAGATATTTACTTTTGAGAAACAAACTAAGGATTTTGGGCAAGAGAATTGCTTTTGCATGAAATCCATGGTGCTTTGCTATTTGTACGAATTGTTTTGAGAAATGCACTTACTGTTTTGCAAATTTCAATTCTGATCTGAGAAATTTACCAAAGCGACTGAGAAAAACTGTAAGAGACATTTCACTAAATCTGAACTTGGTTCTAAATGGCCGTGGACAACCATGCATACTGTCTGGGTGGTATCACTAATTATTATTGGTACTGATCTATCAAAAGTTAGATAAATATAGATATTTATAGTAAGTTGGCCTTAAAAAACAATATGACTTTTTACATGTCATTTGCTTGGGTGCCTTTTGAATAGCCAAGACATACATACCTGAGAGGGCGTGTAAATACAGAAAAAGGATGTTACATTTTGGGGGGTTTCTGCGGGATAACCCCCAGGCCAGCCCATTTTAATACTAGTGCTTTCAGTGCCCTTGCCAACCAGCAAAGACATGTAACGCATTCATGTGACACAAGCTTTTGTCAAAGCACGAGACATTTGGTTAATTATGGGATTATGGGTATTTGAATCAAACAGAGAACATTCAGAAAAATGCATTTAGGAATGAATGCTTAATCTTCTTTCCCTCCTCAGACGGCATCCGTGCACTGTCTCCTGAGGTCTTCAACTTCTGCTGGATTCTATTTATCCATGCGAAAGGTAACCACGAAGAGACTCCCCAACCAAAGCACCAGTTGAAGTCCAGTTGAACATGTACACTAGTGTTAACCATGGCAGTTAGGAGCGGGGTATGTCCGGCAGCAGGATGGAGTACGAAAGCTCATACGGAACCTATATGGTACTTCTGTCAATCAGTAAAGGGATTCTGACTATTTCTTCCTGTTGTTTTTAATGTAAATATATTTTGACAAAATTTATTTGTGCATCATGTTCCCTTATTCGGGACATTATAAAACACTGTTGTAGAACTCAAAAGTTATGGTTAGAATTAATGTGTAGTCATTCTAAAAGGAGGGGTCCATCCTTCAAATCCAAAAAAAAAAAAATGGAATTGAGCCAACCGAGTGAGCCACTCAAGTATACCACCCAAGCAAGCCCACCAGAACATCAGAGTATAGGGGATTCAGAGCCGAAGCGATGTTCTGGAAAAAACTGGCCGTGGGCCAGCAGTGCTGCTAAGCACCGACGAAGCCTCGGATTAGATTAGTGCGGAGGGCAGGGTGTCTGCTGGGGCCGGGGTGGAGGGTGGGAACAATAGATTTTAATGGAAGGACATGTTCAGGCTTGTTGGCACCAGCTGGACATGGTCCAGTCAATCATTGTAGCTATGTCAACACAGACATTTATATTATTTTAACAAAGGAAGTCAAACTAAACGTACA
The DNA here is from genome assembly GCA_900291075.1 of Melanogrammus aeglefinus. NCBI lineage: Eukaryota > Metazoa > Chordata > Actinopteri > Gadiformes > Gadidae > Melanogrammus > Melanogrammus aeglefinus. The sequence goes on along the minus strand of OLKM01000541.1, from coordinate 182,876 downwards.
AAAACCGACGCTGTTGCAGGCTTTGAAATGAGTTTAAAATGCCTTGCTCATAGGCACATCCATCTTCAGTCTTGAGGTTTAAACTGGTTAACTATTAGGTCTGTTTCCTAGCGGCTGCTTGGCTGTCATTGTATTGTTTCCAGCTCAGGACACAGAAATCCCCACATTGGTTGGAATCTGGGCAAATATTTGTAATGAAACATGTCTGTGCCTGCCTGTTCTTCAGTCCTAGCAGTCTAATAGAGGGCAGTTAAAAAGAAAGGAAAGCCTTTTACTGTTATTCAGTAACTAACCTTTACCCTTATTTACCTCTTTACTATGGATACCATAGAAAAAACACACAACTTTAATGGAAGGAATTTAACTTTATTTCTTTCCTTATTTATTTAGTATTTATTCTACCTTTCTTTTGCTTGTTTATTTTTACTTGTTTCTCTCTTCCTCTTCCTCTTCTTGGCTCATCCCCGTCTGCAGGTAACTTCCCGATGATCAGTGATGACCTGGTCAACTCCTACCACCTGCTGCTGTGTGCGCTGGACCTGGTCTTCACCAACGCCCTGCTCTGCAATGCCCGGAAAGACCTGCTCAGCCCAGACTTCAGAGGTACCCTGAACTCCTCTCCCTGTTCACATTCGCCTCTCTAAAGCCAGCGGGGGGGACGCCGTTCACACGTGATGCAGGCCTTGCTTCAGTCGAATGGATTGGGATTTTAATCCTTTAGGATTGTTTAAAGGTTAAGAAAGCTGCCACAGCGTTTTAATGAGGCGATGATGTATCGTAACATTTCCAAATCAATTCTTAATGCAAATATGTACATCAGAATGTATTAAGAAGGACTTTTAATGATCCGCGTAACGCAAACACGTATCTATTATACCCCTAACCAAGATGTGTAAGAATACGATGACAATTTCATCAGAAGAAAACGAGTTTGAGAACCTCATCCTCCGTCTTCCTAGACTATCAATGTCTGACAGAAGTTCAGGACTGTATATTTTATTCAGTTCAATCACCTCCAGTAGGAATGGGTAAACTATCCTCCAGCTCATAAGCCCGGGGGCCGACCCGGCCACTGGACCGCCTCAATCCGGCCCGCAGCGCCGTGACTCCCACACATAGCCTTCACAGAGTCGGGCCACCGACTTCTATATATGGCCAACAAAGGCCAACAAAGAATATTGAGTAGTATTGTACATTAATGTTGAAATTGTAATCCATTGGGAACATTATGAATCATATCTTGGTTGATTGCACCCAGGCAAAGGTTAGTGGTGGTGCCATCCTGGTCCTCCCCCAGCCCCCGTAGACCTGCCCCAGCACAGGACTCATATCCGTGATAGTGTCTTTATTTGCCCGAATGTAAATTGGTAAACTGTTACTTTTTCTAAGTCAATAAGGCCTTCT
>OLKM01000541.1:151472-176472 GCA_900291075.1 Melanogrammus aeglefinus | reverse complement strand
CCCACCGCCGCCGCCTGTTTGTGGACACCACGGACTCCCAGCCCACCTTAGTCACGGTGCAGATACCCCTGCAAGGTGAGCCCGGGGTTCACCGACGAACACAACCCAACCCTTGGGCTCTGGGTGACTCCGTGGAGTCCGTTGTTCAGGGGGGCCGACGGACACATGGTCCTCATTATGACCTTTGAACCTGCAGGGATCACCTTCTTCCCGCTCCAGATGATCCCGGGCCAGGGGTCGACCACGCTGCATCCCATCACGGCCCAAGCTCTGACGGGGACCATCAGCGGCCCACCCCCTGCCCCCAAACCGCCAAGCAGGCCGGCCAGCGTGCCGCTGAGGAAGGGCTCCCTGTCGCTGTTCTTCAGGAAGGTGAGAGTCGTGATTAACACACAGCGGGTAGACCCATCCCCACAGGGACGCCTGAACCGCAAGCCATGATGTCATCGCCCCCCCACCAGCTGGGGGACGTCAGAGTTCCGTTGAATTTTATTATTTTATTTTTTTATTGTATTCTTTTTGTAGCTTTAAATAAAGCCCCTTGATGAATTGAATTACTAACTTTACCTTAAAAAGTACTTCTGCTCAATTTAAAAGGTTGAATCTCCTCGTGACTGAATGTTTGTACACAGCGTGCAGGCTTGGTGCGCTCCACTTTTCTCCGTGGAGAAGCAGCGCCTTGAATATTTACTACAGCGTTTCTCCAGCTCCATGCGGTTTCCCAATGGATCCGTCTTTACGGAGATATTCCTGAACCCCATAAAACGAAACCGGATCGTTTTCGCCCCTTTCGGCTCCGCGTGGACGGGGCCTGGACATGACGTCTTCAATCAGGATGGAAGATGTCACGATATCATGCACCTTCAACTTGCTTGTTAGGTCTCACCAGGCTTAAAATTCAACAGCATTTTATGATAGACATTTTCCATAATTCAAATTTCTATATATATTCCCATGACTTTTCTTTGAGTCTTTTAGGTTTTGAGTGATCACGTTATAAACAGTCCCTTCCTCCCTTCTCTTCGTCTTGTTCATATCATTATTACTTGTGAGAGTCAACACCTCACCAGGGGTCCAATCTACCGCCTGTACCGAGCCGTCCACCCGTAGGAACACCTCAGGATCAGAACCTAGTGTGACCCCCCCCCCTGTCCTGCAGGTGTACCACCTGGCCAGCCTGCGGCTCAGAGACCTGTGCTCCCAGCTGGACATCTCCCGTGAGCTGCGGCAGAAGATCTGGTCGTGCTTCGAGTACTCGCTGGTCCACTGCACTGAGCTCCTGATGAACCGCCACCTCGACCAGCTGCTCATGTGTGCCGTCTACGTCATGGCCAAGGTCCGTGTGGCCCCCGTCGGTCCGTCTGCCTGCTCCTCGGCCCCCCTGTCTGTCTGTCTTGGGTGTAGTTCTGCATGTGTACTGTGTCGTTGAGTTGGGTTGGACACAGGGTGGATGGACATACTGGTGGGGTGAAGGGTGCTGATTTAAGCGAGCTGCTTCTCTACAGGTCACCAGAGAAGACAGATCTTTCCAGAACATCATGAAGTGCTACAGGACCCAGCCGCAAGCCTGCAGCACCGTAAGGCTGATCCATATCCATACAGCCCCCTACGTCTGTGATATCAAACCGTGGCTGAGATGGAGAGCTCCGTTCTGTCTGATTACGCACGGGTTTCACATCCCGTTTATGACAAAACCTGCACCGATAAAGAGAATGTGAACAGCCCGAGTATTAGAGTATTATACAGAGTATTATTTGTATTCACGTTGGGGATACAATACTATACAGTCGGCGACCATGTTAACAGAAGGCACTACTAGACACTACTTTACTGTGTGCCTCTCAGGTCTACAGGAGTGTCTTGATCTCAGAGAGTCTGGAGAAACCTTTCAGATGGCAACAAAGTCGGCAAGCTGAAGTCCCCTGGCACCAAAACCCAAGAGCAGGGTAAGGTGGACCCAGTGTGTGTTTTAATCTCCGTGTCTGAAACAAGAGTTCAACTCCTCGGTCACACATAATATGACAGGGTGTGTGGTGCGTTTCATATACAACATCGCCCATTATAACGCTGTTACACAACAGCGGGTCTACACAACAACAGACAACGAACCAGGAGTGGAACACAATATCATACGGATCAACTAGAAAGATGGCAGGTACTTCCCTTTGGCCCGTCTCTGACACTCTTGTCCCTCCTACATCCGCCTCCTCCAGGTGTCAATCTGAGCACCCCCCCCCTCCACCCCCTCCTCCACCCCCTCCACCTCCTCCACCTCCTCCTCCTCTCTGATGGACCAGGAGGAGCGGGGGGACCTGATCTGCTTCTACAACCAGGTCTACATCACGCCCATGCGGCCCTTTGCTCTGCGATACTCCCTGAGCTCGCCCTCCGCAGGGGTAAGACTGCCTGGGGGGGATATATGTTGGGGGGGTAGTTTGAGGGAAGGGGGGTAGTTGAGGGGATCTTTTGAGCCTAGTTATTAGATTCAAAACTTGAGCCATGCTTGAGTATTCATATTAATAATCCTGCCATTCTGTCGTGTGTGTGTGTGTGTGTGTGTGTGTGTGTGTGTGTGTGTGTGTGTGTGTGTGTGTGTGTGTGTGTGTGTGTGTGTGTGTGTGTGTGTGTGTGTGTGTGTGCGCGTCCCAGGCGGAGTCCCCTCCCCTGTGTCCGTACCCCAGCGTGAGGTGTGGTGCGGCCCGCCGCGTGCAGCTGTCCAGTAAACACTGCGTCTACGTCTCGCCGCACGGGACCAGCGCCCCCACCACGCCCCCCCCCCCGCCACAACATATACTACTACATCAGCAACAGCCCGTCGGATGTGAGACACACACACATACACACAGACAATGACGGACAGACGCACGCATGCGCACGTACAGTCACTGAACCCTCCCTTCCTGATCGCTCACACACACTCATGTAAAGACACAGAATGACTCACTCTCACTCACTCACTCAGACAAACACATACATGACTATCATATCTTAGCCAACAATACATATAACATGCAGACACAAACATGAGTTTATAACACAATGCTATTATATTTCCATCTGTTATTAAAGGTATGACACACAGCCTGATATCTGTGTCCTCTATCGCCCCCTGCAGCGCCTCCGGGAGATCAACAGCATGATCCGCACGGGGCAGAGTCCCAGCAGGAAGCACAGCCTGCCCCTGGAGGGGGAGCCAGAGCCCAAGAAGGTGTGTCCAGAGAACCAATCGGCACTGCTCCGCAGGCTGCAGGACGTGGCCAACGACCGTAGCTCCTCCCACTGAGCCCCACCTCCCCCTTCTCTTTGGTGAACTTTTTTTCAAACAAAGCTGATAATGTATCAAGTCGTAGGCCAGATGGAGCCAAAGCAAGCACATGGGTTTCTCTTTCTATTTCTCCGTTGAGGACTACACCTCCGTGCGCACCACTCAAGGGCTAGGCTGATAGGAGGGCGTGCATGTCACCATTCGCCCCATCTACCCTGATTTAATCTCCGTCCTCTTACTTCCTGTGCGCTGTGTACGCCAGTTAACAGGCCCTGTGAAGAACGCGGCGTCGCTGTGGTCTTAAAGGGGACATATTATGAAAACAGCACTTTTCCTGGGATTTGGGGGTGTTGTTGTGGGTAGGCGGTGCTCCCGCACGCACACAAACTTTGAAATAAGTCTGTACATGATCTTTTGAGTGAGATCTGCATTTCTGGAAGCAGCCCGCCTCCAGCTACCAAACGAGGGAGTCAGTCCGGCAGCTCAGCTCCCGGAGTACAATCCCTTTCTCCTCCAATGTCGCGGTTCATGGACTTCAGAGAGTCAAGGCCAAACTTCCTTCCCCCCAATTCTTCTCAACCATGGCTGAGGTATCCCCCACTACGAGTCTTTACTTGTGGAAGTACCAGAGACGTCAGACACGGTCTTTATTATTCAGAATATCATCCGAGGCGCACATAGCTTTTGGCCGTGATCCTTTAAGGTTGCATTATGCTTGAACATCTGGTGCTTTTATACCACATATTCAAATTAAGAAATATACATATTTACATCTATATTTTATGAAAGGAAAAATGTATTGGTAGATGAGCTAAAATGTGTATATAGTCTGTTTTTAATATGATATTGTAAGTGCAGATCTTGGTAGTTGCTCTTTTATTAAGATAACCGTTATAATATTTGTACTTTGTTTTCCTATTCCCTATCCATTATGTATTTTTGCATATAAAGCATTACTGTCTCTTTGGCCCTCAACAATTTGCCAAGTTAGCCTACTCTTACAGCATGGTACAGAAGGCAGCTTAACAAAGCAGCCTAATACATCAACAATAGCACTCTTGACCCTGTACATTTTTAATACAATTTTAAAGTATGTTGTTTGCAGATGTGGATTTTATTTGGGTTTCATACAGAAGAAGCTCCTGCCTGTTTAGGATGGTTCTTCACCAGCTGTGTTATCTTACATTCCTGTGAGATGGTAATGCCAGAAGAAATGAGCTTGAGTTGAACTCATATTGTAGCAGTGTACCTAGGTGGTGGCCACGGCTTTCCCCCTCTTTGACCAATATAAGGGCCTCCAGTTTATTGTAAGAAAAAGTTATTGTTGTAAGTGCTGATTCAACCTAATATTTCAATTTAGTTATGATCGGTTAGTATAAGATACGATTAGATAGCATAAAATGGTATTACATTCAATCTATTTGTATCAATTCTAAACAAATATATAGCGTTGATGCACACACAACTGACTTGAGTGCCTAAGAATGTATTGTCAGTGTCTACCGAGGTTAAGCTAGGTTTAATATTGAAGGGAGTGCTCCTGGTGGACTACAGTCATTTTCTCTGAATCTGGGCCTTGTTTGGCCCCTGGGAGGGCCAGGATGTTTGCATGCCACAAGAAAGCATGATATGTTATGATGATAGTGTTGAATAGGTGAGTCAAAGGCTGGGGGGGAGAGAGAAGAGACACATAGACTAATATCTATGAGTGAGTGATGTGTTTGTGTATTTGAGCCCACAAATGAATCAAAGGATGGGGTGGAGAGAATTTGTGATGTTCACTGAACTTCCAAGAGCAGGCAGCGTAACAGCAGCACTCACAGGAGATCTGAGGCTTGCTGAACAATGGCACGCTGCTAACCAGCAACTCTTATTTGTTGAACATGCATCTAGTAACAAAAAGTAACATTAGTAACCACACAAAAGTACATGGCAGCTCAGTGAATGTTTGCTATAAAAGCTACATGACGTTCAAATAAATGTCCTATAAGAGGACCAATTATATTACAATGGTTGTAGTATTACAAGTGAGAATCATGTTACAATGAATATATGATGAGTGTTAATGCTGATGGAGGATCCATCCTACTACTTGAGGTAGGCTACATTGATAAGTACGGTATTCACACAGTAGGGAAATTTGATTATATAGGCTGTATTTATACTGTAAAGACAGAGACGTACATGCGTCCATTAAAAATAAATGTCAAAAAGAGAGATATACAACTTTCCTTCATATATTTATATATTTTTCAAAATGTTCATGTAATTGTATAAACCTAAACCTAATCAGAATTCCATCACTCATAGCCTGGGCTATATTCAACTTAGCGTGGGGGTAAATCATTCACTCCGGTCTAAATTTTTTTTTTTTTTTTTTTTTTAAACACACTGGCTTTTGCCCTCTCGCACACACGCTGTCATCTCTGCTCACGTGTCTCTCGCTCTCAGTACGAGGAGCGCAACACAAGCCGGAGTTCTGGAAGCATGTCTCGCAGGAAACAAGCGAAACCGCAACACGTTCAGCGCAATGCCTTATGTATGGAGGAGCAGTGCATGGGTGAGTTATAGGCCTAATTAGATTTGTTGAAGTAACGGTTTTTTTTTTTTCGTGTATAGCCATGCGAATAGCGCTTCTCCGAGTGACGTTGTCAAACGCAAACTAACTTTTTTTGTCTCTTGGCAACTCTTTTAAATAATGCCGTTTTATTGTGTGTTATTGAAACGTCAAGGGAATATGATAATTGATTTCTTAATTATTTATAGTTATATCTTTCAATTCAATCGGCTGTTTTTATTCATTTTGTCCGACGCATGCAGAAAGAATGATAAATGGATGTGAATGATTAAAGTCAGATTCAGAAAGCGATGGTGATTTGCCCTGACCGAATACAAAATCTCACAATTTTGTGAATTCAAGAACTGTTATTGGTCTATTTTTCTTTTTTTAAAATGTTGTTTCATAGCACGACAGCTCTTGCCCCTTCTTCTCCCTGTCGTTTGTGATTGCTATGTACTACTCATAGCTTATGTCTCATTAAGCCATGTCCCTTAAACATGAATTCATTGTTGTTCTTTTATTTCAAGATGATGTTGACGACAGTGGTTTGGAGACTGCTCCTCAAAATCTCCCTGGTCCTTTTGTCTGCGACCAGTGCTGTGAAGAATTCAGCGCTCTATCGGACTTGAAATACCATAAGAGGATCTGCTCTTCAAATCCTCAGTTTGTTGTTCTACAAGAACACAGGACAACGGATCCCATAAAGTATGACCCTGTTCACTGTATTCCCACACCCGCACTCAGTGGGCTGGAAGAGTCTGTGAATACCGTTGAGATGGAAGGCCCCATCCCTCGATGTTCTCCAGCACAGACGGAGGACAACATGGCGTTTCAGAACTGTTTAAGATTTACAAGTAGCAATGGCAGTCGTTTGGAGAGGGAGTATAACACTAGCAGTAGCCATGCTAGTGGGGAACAACAGAAGACAGTCATTCCCTTGAGCCCATCAGTTTTGACATCAGCATTACCTCAATCTGGGAGCACCTTGCTACCCGAGCACTGTTCATGGAGAAACAACACTAGCGTGAACATAGAAAATCTACAGAGCACGAAGGTGGCTGTGGCCCAGTTTTCGCAGCAGACACAAGAGGAGGATAGCCAAATAGGAACTGGTGCAACCACAGTCTCTTCATTGATGGAGCAGATCTTGGCTCTACAGATGCAGCAGGTCCGCCAGCTACAACTAACCAATCAGATTTGTCACCAAGTTTTTCTGTTTGCCTCCGAGAAAGTGAAGATACCGCAGTCGCCTGTAGGCTGTGATCAGGAACTCTCATCATCGAAGTCCGCTGCTCCACTCATTGACCTTTGTTATAACCTTTCTCAGCAGCTTGCGGTGGCTGCTCGTACAGCACAGTGCTTATCTGCCCAGTTTGGTAACATTACTGGATATGAGAAATTTACATCAACCCAGCAGCAAAGTCTAGGCAGTGAAAGTGTACTGTTCCATTCTGACTCCTTACAAAGTCTTAGAAAGCTAGTGACTTTGAGATTTCAAAAACGGTTTTCCAAAGCTGAATACATGCACCCTGGTAGTCTTAATCCAAAATGTAATGATTTAACTTGCACAAAAGGACCATCTTTGGCATTCGGCAAAAATTGCTTAGTTAATAAAACCTCAAATAGTTTACATTTCACTGGATCTAACAGTCAATTGCAGATTAATTCTAATCCTGTTATAAATATTGTGACTTCTTTGGCTGAACAGAAGAATCAGAAAGCCATAAATATTACTCTTCCTGGGTCAAAGGCCTCTTCAAACAGGGGCTTCTTCAAACACAGATGCAGATTTTGCTCCAAACTATTTGGGAGTGAGAGCGCTTTGCAGATCCATGTGCGATCACACACAGGGGAACGGCCCTACAAATGCAATATCTGTGGAAATAGATTTTCCACCCGTGGCAATTTAAAGGTTCATTTTCAGAGACACAAAAAGCGCTACCCCCACATCCAGATGAATCCCTATCCCATTTCGCAACACCTAGACAACATCCCAACCAGCACTGGGGTTCCCTATGGCATGTCCATGCCACTAGAAAAAACATCAACACGTTGGATCAATATCAAACCATGTCCAGATAAAATTACTACCTCAAGTTTGATGCAATCCTTGGGCGCTACGAAACAAACCTCTCTCATCAAACAAGACGGGCTCCCACTTTTATCTTCTAGTTCCTGCAGTCATAATATGGTTCACTTGGCCTCAAATGTGAAGACAACAATGCCCACTGACTCAGCAGCAACCGCACAAGGCAGTGTGGATTGTCACAATGAAGAACAAACATCTCTTAACTTAATGTTTGAGATGACAACCGATCGTCAAGGGGAATCAAAAGATCATTTATCCAAAGACATTTCATCAAGTTGTACACATTCAAGTTCGACTACGGCAATCCCTTTCTTAAAAACCTCTGATACCTCAAAACTTCAGCTGCTGCTGGACGACATTGACAAGAAAGTGTCAGACTCCTATGAATGTGTCGTCTGCCATCGCCTACTCAGTTGTCCCAGTGCTCTTAGGACGCACTACCAGCTGCACATCAGAGAGGGGCGGCCCTATCTGTGTAAACTGTGTGACCGGGGTTTCTCCTCCAAAGGAAACTTGAGGAACCACCAAACGGTTCACCATGTCACATCCACACAGAGGGTCCAGCACTCATGCTCCGTCTGCCCAAAGAAGTTCAGCCATGGCCTTCTACCACAGCAACATGTTCAGTGTCACATGGATGGAAAGACGTATTCTGCCCCCTTTTTAAACCTGGATATCTCAAGGCCAATGGGCTGTAATGGAGTAGCCCTTAATAAACAGCACAACACCAACGAATCACTGGACTTTTCTGAAGACAGTGGCTCATCTCATTTCAAGTCTTCCTTGTCTGGCAGTTTGTCCTCGTCTGTGTCTGAGTTGAGCCACCATGACGACAACAGCATAACAAGCTATGGACTATCGCAACACCATTGGATTAAGAAGGAAGGGGAACGAGACTCAACAGAATGGAAGTATCCTGCATTTAGTCTCCCCACTTTTGACAATCTCTTTCCAAACGGCAAACTTTCATGTGATTTAAACTCAGAGGGCCCATTCCAGACCAATGTCAGTTTACCCACTTTGAAGTTCAATGAATCCAGCGTCAATCCCTCTGAGATTGAACTGTTTAACCAGATAAAGGACACCCCAATCTGTAGCCCTAGCCTTTGTGAAAAGGGCATATTTAAGAACACTGCATGTGATATATGCGGAAAGAACTTTGCGTGTCAAAGTGCCTTGGACATCCATTACAGAACTCACACCAAAGAGAGGCCGTTTATTTGCACCATGTGCGCCAGAAGATTCTCCACCAAAGGGAACCTCAAGCAGCACACGCTCACACATGAAATGAGGGCTCCGCCGCCATCCTCCGATCAGTTCAAATGTTCACTAGTCCCGAACAAGACACCCGCCACAGACACGGCTATGTTCTCCGGGTCTCAGCATTTCAAGAGAGAAGGGACGCCGTTCCTAAACAGTCCGGCAACAAGTGGGAGCCAGAGAGAGGGAGAGGCTCCAGGCCTCTCATGGAGCTCTGGAGGAGCTTTTGTCCGCACTGACGGCCCCAGCTCGGCGCACAGCCAAGCAGCACCACTGTAGGACTTGTGGGAAGGCTTTCTCTTCATCCAGTGCCTTGCAGATTCACAACAGGACACACACCGGGGAGAAGCCCTTCTCCTGCACGGTCTGTCTACGGGCGTTTACAACCAAGGGGAATTTGAAGGTATGGCGAATATATCACATTGTGTTCAAGTAGAAATTCTGAAAGTTTTTAACTGTGGTTCAATCAGGTCTCATTGTTAGTTGAAATGTCTGTCCGTTGCCCTGTCCACTAACCCATCTCTTGGTGCAGGTCCATATGGGGACTCACATGTGGAACTGCGCCCCCACCAGGAAGGGCCGCAGACTGTTTACAAATGGATCCCTAGTGCCTATAGCAAGCTCTCCTGTAATTCTCCCAGTGTTACAGCAGAATAACCCAGTAACTACATCCAAGCTGGGGATTCAGTGTTCTCCGGTAACCAGTACACAGACCCTCTTCTCCTGGCCTGGGACATGAAGACAAATGGATACATAGTACTGGAATTTACAGAAAAGGACTGAAAGAGAGGTCTGTGGCTGTGGAGGACTTAGGTGTTACTTTAGATTAACTACTGAACAGAGAGCATACAGATTCTCACTCTCTCATCATGAATCACAAAAAAAAAAAGTTGCTCGTGTTTGCTTCCAGATAAAGATAACAAAGGACTTGTTTCAAATAAAGGATGTATTTTCTATGGGATGGTTTAATTTTTTATTTCCCATGAAATCCCATGAAAACTTTGATGGCAAACAAAAAAACATTTGGGTTAATCTGGGACCTTCATGACTATATGAATATATAGAAAAAATGTTTTTCGTTAATTATCTTTCAAGTACTATATCTGTACATGCATAATCATAATAAACATACATTCATGATGTACCATCTAACACTTACATTAACCATAGGCTGCTAAACTGCATCAATCCTTCGCGCAATTCATTTTGTTGACAAAATTGCACAATCGAATGGTTCAATATTTAAATTAACATAATGTATAGGCATGATTCCACTGAAATAAGATTTATTAAAACCAGTTTTACCTTAAGCCTCAATCAGTCTGAATACAGAATAAACCAATCTGTTACTCCAAAATTTTGTCTATCTTTACATTGTTTGTCAGAAAAGGAATTCAGTGTATCTGTTTTCTTTTGGAAGTCTTCAATATACCATGCTGTCAGTCAAATATCCAGGTTCTCTGGCCATGACTCTCAATCTTATCTCATATTTGCATTCCGCGTTCTACTCCTCACTTTATGTATGATTCAAATATTTCAGTGTTTGCTTTAATTACCACTTTGACTTAAATAAAGTACATAAATATGACTGTTTAATCAATTTATTAATTACTATTGCTGCACATACCATCGTCTATTATCTAATCTGAGATGTTTATTCAAAATCCTTACAAATATTAAACTTTGCATCAATATTTACGATGTAATCCGATGTACTGAGCACCAAGCATTACATCCCAGCACCCAGAGGTTAGTGGTGTTCTCCAGAATGGCCTGGAAATTCGTCTACACTAATTCTGAATGTAGCCTGAACCCATCTGATGTAATGTGTTGTTATTATTTTCTGTTGGGCCCTTTCTTTCTACAGTACATGACAGGAACATGATGGGGGAAAGAGGTGGGGGGGTGGGGTAGCCCTACACGCTAACACAAAGCTCCAAGAGCTTACTTAAACACACATCACTAGCAAACAAAGCAGTTTTCTGTAATCATTGCATATTTCACCGGAAAAGTGCCCTTGTCAGCATGTGGTTTGCGCGAGAGCGTTTCCTTTGTAAGCACTTTGGCGGTGATCGGGGCACTTTTGTTGCTGTCACAATGGAAATATTCAATAACAGATGATCTGCCAAATCTCCCCATGCACCCTCCCAAACCCGAGCCATCCGTTGATAACATTGTGGATATGGCTTTGTCGCGGTGTGAAAGAGCTGTAGGCCTACTGACCAGAGTAGCTCCCCATCACGGGACGGGCTCCAAGCTGGGCTTGCACTCTGATCCACTTCCTGGGATCTGAGCATCAGTTATGTGCCCATTGCTCAGAGGGAAGTAATGCTAATATGTGGCAGAGAAAGAGAGAGAGGCTTCTCCTATCAAGGTTGCTCATGGTTTTGACAAATGTTCCCCCCATGCCCTGATTTGCATAAACACACAAATAACAGTCCCTCTGTTTCGAGAGTGCTTTTTATCGTGTCTCTGAGTTTCGATAATGAGAAATGTATTTATGGATCATTTTCCCGCTGCGCTTTAGGATGTAGGATGTAGAACTGCTGTGCTGAATGTCTAAAGTAAATTGCAGTGATTTTAATGTGTACCTATCATCCAAAGACAACATGTCAGGTTGGTGATGTGAGTGTTGTGTATTCTGAATTTTGCGACTCTGGATCCTTAAACTGTGAACTAAATATTTAAATTAAGCCGTTTATTTTATCGACCAAGTCATTCCTTTGAAAAGATGTGCCTCCTTAATAATAATAGTCAATGAAGTGAATTAAAGGCAAATCAAAAAAGGCAAACATCCTTCACCTCACCTCTATAATTGTTACCATAGAGACAAAGCCTTTACTCTTATAGATTTAAAATCCCTGCCTATTCACTAAACTGTATGTGAACTCTACTGCTGACTGTCCATAAGCCATTGAAACAAGCCTGTGGTCCAGACTCATCATCGTCGGTCAAACACAGGTGCTGCTCATAAAACTAACGATGGGTCGGCTCTCTTTATGTACCGGGGGGGGGGGAGAGCAGACCAAACTAAACAACATAAACATAACACGTATTGATCATGTCTGGTGCTTTGACACATATAAACACACAGACTACTGCCAATGTTAAATGTGGGTGAATACACCAATGTTTGCCCCGCTCCTCTATGAAAAGTGTCCATGGCCAATCTGTGTTATCTTCCCTAGCTCACTAGTTTAGTCAGCTACCCTTGCCTTATACATAACCGGAGCAAACCCATCATTTGTTTTATGAGTGACACCTGTGTTTTTCCTACAATGACCCCACTGTGAAAAGGGTCTATTCACTGAAGTTTTTGGTTCTGAATGATATTCAAATTCTAAAATCACAGTTCATACAGTAAAAGTCTACCCCAGTCATCTGCTAGTACCAACACAGTGACAGCGGTTAAAAGGTTGAAAATCAATGATTGATATTAGCTTAGCAAAGAGCAGAGACTGTCTCAACCTCAAGTTGACGTGCACTAAAGACAATTCTCTCTTCTCGTATAAATCAGGTTGTGGTGTTGAATGTTTGACAGTATTTTGCTCTGGTTTTGCGTAAAGCAGGTCATACCCATGGACACATGGTTCCTATGATTTTAGTGGCCGTTATTTACACATGTTTATATTCATATGTCAACTCTGTTTTCAGGAGAACAAAATCAGGAGAATGCTAACTTTATTTTACAAAGTATTCATAAATATGCATTAAAAAATATTTGCTATGTGTTAGTGACCAGATCAACTGTATACTGTAACGAAACATAAGAAATTATTAATACATTGAAATGGGACATTTTTGAAAAATAAGAACTTTTGTGAGTATCAACAATCCTCTAGTTTAAATATTATTCAATGAACCTGAGGATATAGGCTCAGACAGCACAGCTACCCCTCGTCTCCAAATATTATCAGCAACATGTCAAATAAATATGCAAATCCATTGAAGGAATCTCCCTATCTCATCTCAATAATTCGAGTAATTCATCTCTCCTGAAGATTGGATAAACCATGTGAGCTGAGGAGACATGCATCAGCGCATGTCATTTCGAGCCCGAGAATAATCATTTCAAGGGTTCGAACAGCCAGGAGATTTCACACACGACACCATGACAACGAGATGTACAGAATGACAATCAGTGACCCCATTGTGTACAGGCGTGCTGCTCTACCGGGCGACCCATGTTAATCCAGCTGAGGCATTAACATTCATCCAGGGTTGTGTCATTAATGCCCTTGTTATCATGCCCTATGCTCAGACATGTAGTTTGTCTAGTGTCGAGAACACATGACTATGTTGTCAAGCTGTTTCACCTTCATGGACCGGGTACTCTTAAACCTTGCAAACCATGCACACAAATTCTACATCCAAGTCTTCGATTTCAGGTTTTCTGGGGTTTTTTCAACAACCATGCAAAAGTTGAAATAGCACATAACAAAGATGAACATATGGGGGTGACCTGAACATTAGAAACATACATAAAGCCCAAACATGATTGTGGAAAGGATTTGACACATTACACATCTTGACATCTTTCCAAGTATTCCAAATATTTTTACGTATGCTTGTGTGTGTGTGTGTGTGTGTGTGTGTGTGTGTGTGTGTGTGTGTGTGTGTGTGTGTGTGTGTGTGTGTGTGTGCGTGTGCGTGTGCGTGCGCGTGCGCGTGCGTGTGTGTGTATGTATGTGATAATGTCTAAATATTTTGCGTTGTCAAACATGTTCCTGCCTGACGACCGTTTTCTCTTTCATTGAACTGATAATTGATGAAATGATATAATTTACAAATCTTGTGATTTATTACTGATACTGTATTTTCATGTGCATTGCCATTTTTAAGCCGCTCGGTCTTGAGTTGCTTCTCCTACCAGCTAGTTGTCTGAGTGGTATGCACACCTGACCTTTTTACCAGCTACCAGCTTGATTGACTATTGATTGAAAGATGCCCGATGAACCCCTACTGGGAAACGCTGAACAACAAACAATAAGCTAAAGAGAAAAACGCCTCCACATCCATTAGCCAAAGTGTCCTCGTAAATGTTCTGATGCTGTACATCGACCACCTTCAAAATGGCTCTGACATTTATGAATGACCTTTTCTATAGGATCATATCTTCATATAGAATGGCCCCCATACTGCTGTCTATCGGCCTGGCGGGTGGAGCTCTTCACTGTAAACAGACATCTCGGGGGCTTCTCTGCTCTCTGTCACCCTCCTCAACACAGACAGCCACCACAGACACTGCTCTCACGCTGGTACTACACAGACTCAGATATGACAGAACTGATCAATAGTTAGTTAGTTATTTAGTTTGTTTATTAGTTGTTCCCTTAAGGAAATTCTTTTTCACAGTTTCCTTTCGACATTTGTCATTCATAGTCATAGACATTATACATTTGACATAGATGACAACAGACAGAAAAACATCTATATATCCATTGGCAGACGGGGGGGGGGGGGGGGGGGGGGGGGGGGCGGCATAGACACATTTTCCCCCATACAGTCATACATTGTTGGGGTACCAGGGGATACATATATTGGGGTTGGGGTACAAGTGGATGCATACATTGTTACATACATTATCTGTGGGGTTTTGCATTCGGGTCCAGCCTGATCCGGGTGACTGGGGCTCAGTGCAGTGCCTCCTTAACAAACACTCATCTATGTTCCTTTTCTGTACTAATAAAAGAGGACTTGGCTTCACACTGCAGCGATTGTTTCATAAATGGACCACACAGGAAGCACGCTCTTGCTCAAAGACAGGTGGCAGATCTTAACAGTAGGCTGGGAGCCACACTGGATATGGCCTTCACATAACGATTAAGATAATGGGGTTAGAAGTATTGGCTATTTAGGTAGGGTACAGGATAATGTCTTGTAGGAATCCTTTTAAAAAGGTGACTATCTAGTGGACATCATGAAGCACTGCATATTGTCATCTTAATAATGTTAATCATTTGTCCCCCACAAAAGAGAAATAAAGAGGGCAAAGTTCAACTGGCATTATTGATGATACGTTCTCTCTCTCTCTCTCTCTCTCTCTCTCTCTCTCTCTCTCTCTCTCTCTCTCTCTCTCTCTCTCTACTCTCTACGCTCTACGCTCTACTCTCTACTCTCTACTCTCTACTCTCTACTCTCTACTCTCTACTCTCTCTCGTAGAGACAAATTATACTGTGCTCTTGTTTTCTTCACCTGCTCATTCCTGATTATATTTTTAGAATACAGAAACAATTCTGCATTGCTCTCTTGACCTTTGTGATGGATCACCAACTCATTTTCAGTGTGAATACCTTTTTAAAGAACTATAATAATGATACATATTATAAAACAAACCCAAACAACAAACACACACGCACGCACACACGCACGCACGCACGCACGCACACAGCACACACACACACACACACACACACACACACACACACACACACACACACACACACACACACACGTATACAAATCCAAACACAGACACACACACACACACGCACACGCACACGTACACGTACACGCACACACACAGACACACTGGTGTTTCACTTCCTCACAGACCTGTTGTGTTCCTCTTGCTTCACTCTTCCTTACTAGCTGATATGAGGAAAGCAAAAACGAGAAACTCGGTAACAAAGCACACCAGGACCTTTCACCGTAACTAACAAACCAAGGAGAAGCTACAGAAAGTCAGGAACCAGAGACAAAGGAAAGCTGGGGAGTGGGTCAAAACCGCAGCTCATTTTTTTCGGGGGCTGAAACAGTTGGTTTAAAATGTTTATTTTTGTCTTTTTACAGATGGATCGCTGATCGCCGTTGTCCCTTTGACCATTTGTTCTACCTTCGTTGACCCCGACCTAAGCAGACCACTTCCATGGCAGAAGGACGGCCAATCGAAGCTCAGCACCAGCGGGATGGACACCAGCAGGAGAATGATCCCCCCCGCGCAGAGCCCACTGAAACACACGGGACCAGTACTCCAGGTTAGTTTTACCCAAAGAACACCAGATTTGGGGTTACAACTGAAACTGCATGCTTTATCGGTTACTAAATGTTCATCTGTGTGTGTGTGTGTATGTGTCTGTGTGGGGGTGTACTTGTGTGTGTGATGAAGACCCAGTCTTTTCCTGTTTGACTACCAAGGAGCTCCAGCAGAACCTGAAGGAGATGAAACAGAGAAACAGAGGCATCAAGCTGCTGTTTGAAATCAATTCCACGCGCACTATTGAAGACAGCCTCACCAAATATGTGGTGAGTGGCAAAATGCCTTCATGCTCACACTCTACAAGTCCTCGATGGAAGATAACGTACTCCTCCAGAAGATGAATATAATGTAGACCACAAGTTGACTGTAGTCCATATAGAAACAGAACACCTGAAATCCAATGGCAGCTCTGTTTCATGACATTGCTTCCTGCTTGCTTGCTGATGTAGTCCATTCAGACACATATAGTTAAGTCCTAGCAAAGGGGTAGGGTGTCTTCCTAAAGGATCCAACGGTAGGCTGCAGACATTGGGGATCAAAACCAAAACCTTTTGAAAGGGAATTCAAACCAACACCTTAGCCACTCCACTGGTTTGATGGTTGTGCATTGTTAAGGGCTGATTATGGTTCCACGTAACGCAAAGGGGTTCACGGACCCATTACGTCCTTGTGGACCCTCCTTGCGTCCACCACAAGGGCCTGGCATGTGCCTCCCAAAGATGTTAACCTGAACCACAGCAAGGGCTGTGATTGGTCCGCTCACCAAAACCCGCCGCAAACCAAAACGGGTTCAAGACTGCGTCGAAGCGCATGCCTGGTCCTTGCGTTGCGTCGACGTGGAATCTGAATATTTGTGTGTTGTATTTCAATTATGTAAATAGATATTTCACATGAAGGTGGACCAGGTCAATAGTGAATGTGTTATGTGTTATGTATTCCACAGCTGTACCAGATTGTGATAATGCGCTCCGGCAGCTACGACTCCCAGCGTGTTGCAATAGAGCGCCGCTACAGCGACTTTTTTCGCTTCCACCAGCAGCTGCTGGAGAAGTTCAGCGAGGAGCTGGAGGAGGTGCACTTCCCCCGGAAGCTTCTCAGCGGGAATTTCAACCCTGAATTGATCGCGGAACGCCGCTTGGCCCTTCAAGACTACCTCGGCAAAATATACGCGGTCCGATGCGTCCGATACTCGCGTAATTTCCCCGAATTCTTCACGGAACAGGAGCAGAGGCGTGCCCACGACCTGCTGCGCGCGGGGCAGTTCAAGCCCGCCACGGAGCAGCTCCAGGCCACCCTGACCCTCTTGGAGAAGGTGGCCCCCTGGCAGAGCGCCACCCTGCTGGTCCCCACGCTGTGCGCCCTGGCCGTGGGCCATCGGGATCTGGAGGAGCTGGAAGACGCGTTCTCCGCGGCGCACAGGGCGCTGCCCGCCGTCCGGCGCTACGGGCTCCGCCGATACAGAGCGCCCCTGCTGGAGCTGCTGGTGGACGTGGGCTACCAGCTGCACCGGCCCGTAGCCCAGCTCCAGGAAGAGCTGAGCCTGTTTAGGGATGCAGAGAGGGGGCTGGTGTCTTCTGCCTCACTGAAAGAGGTGGTGGTGCAGGAGTTTACCTGAGGACAGAGGCCCTCTAGGCGGGGCCCGTTGAAGATGGGCCTCTGGAAGGGGCCTGTTGAACGGGGCCCTCTGGGAGGGGCCCCATGGATGAGGGCCTCTGGGTGGGGCCTGTTGAATGGAGCCTATTGAGCCTATCTGGGAGGGGCCCGTTGAATGTGCAACACGGTTGCTAAAAGGTCTCTACAACCTTGGATCATGTTAAATCTGAATGCAGATGTTCCACTTCCAGGAACAGCTAGTGGCCCCGGAGAAACCTGCAACAGGGACAATTTTAGGAATGCATAAATTGATTAATAGACCAAATTACAATCTAGTCAAAATGATAGCACTGTAAGTGTAGCTACTTGTTCTAGTGATCAAATCTAATCCCTGTGTTAAAGGAAGTCACAACGCATTGAGCAAATGTTTACCCAGGCGATGTTATCAGGTCAACCGAAGGGGGAGCTTTTTTTTAAATCAAGTGCGTCCTTGATTCTGATGTCACTTTTTGGTCCGCAAATTAGTTTAGCTTGTTGAAACCATGTGGCTTTATTAAGAGGCCCATTTCACATACACAAGTGTAAATGTACTCAAAACAAACGTCATAAATCAGCAGCCCCTTCACAATCACAGCACTTGTATGCATCTTTACCAAAATAAAGTATTGAACAACAGAAATAGTAGCCTTGTTGAATGAGTACACTGATCTATAATGTTCTGCGTATTTCACCAACATGCTCAAGTATACACATAGACTATTAGATGTTTAATTAATTTTAAGAAAAACGGGTTGCATTAGCTTATTATGTATTAAACGTAAAATCACCTCCATAAATCTATCCATCCCTAAAAGACTCCCTAAACTGAACTTGACCAAATGCATAAACTTAACTGTAACTCACCTATAACTAAACATCTCTTACCCATATACCTTAACCTAAAAGGCCGGACTCACAACCATCCTTAATGTCAAAGTCCTTTACCGACATTGCGCATATGTGATTCACTGCTGTGCTTTTGACACCTTATTGTCTTCTCTGCTTGGTAAACATCAACTGCCTTATTCCCTTCCACACCGCCATGGGAAAGCACCTAGAGGATGCACACACATGAGCCTACATGCCATAATCTGTACATCCTCTGGAAAACCTCAATAATAATATCTGGTCTGCTTGAAGATTTCCCAGATTTCAGGCTTAATTGCATTGACAAACAATTACCACGTCCCTAACCATATTATCTCCCACCGACTGCAACCTCAAGATAACTACCACAACTAAACCCTAGCGACAGCCAGATTACCCCTCCCCATTTCTATATTGATGTGCTATGAACAGAGATAAACATTGCAGTTTTTGTATATTATTGCATATCAGGTTCACAGTTATCTTAACCTGTTTGGGGCCTGCTCTTGAGTTTGAGCCAAGAGGCCCTTGCTAGTGTTGAAGAAGCTCTATCTCTCATCAGGTTTTGTGTCAATTTTTTTTATTTTCAAACTAGTAGTAATCATAGTATTGCCCTCTGTGTGTGTGTGTGTGTGTGTGTGTGTGTGTGTGTGTGTGTGTGTGTGTGTGTGTGTGTGTGTGTGTGTGTGTGTGTGTGTGTGTGTGTGTGTGTGTGTGTGTGTGTGTGTGTGTTTGATCTATTGATCTGTAATTATTTTAAATCAGCAGTGTGACGCAAGCGGTTGTTTTTTTGGCCACTTTTGAGTGGCTAGTAAACAGGATTCCCGCTAAGCTACAATGCACCTGGGCCGCAGTATTGCACGGAGATACAAGGATTCACCCCATGAGCTGCTATTGACAAGGTATATAAAGGCCATGGGAACATCGTGTGGCACCAGTCTGACTGGACTGGCAGATGGAAGCTTGTTCTAAGATGGCACAAATGGTAGGAAAGCATGTGTTTGATTTTTATTTGGACGGAGATGTTTGTTAGTGTATGGGTCCTTTGCTGTTTATTTTCGATTGGTATGCATGCAGAGTTTTCTTTAATGTGCAGATAACAAATATTGTGTTCGGTATCATATCTACAGCCATGTCACATTCAACTTAAACATTTTGCTTGTTTGCTAAAGCAATTATTTTCCTGATATTTGCAGCGGATGGGTGTTACATTTATCTGGATATCCGGCCTTGTCATCTCTCTATTTGTAGAGTCCTGTCATGCACAAAAGGTAAAATCCTTTGCTACTATATTAAATTATGTATTACTACTTTGTCACTCATTTGCTCGCTAAAGAATTGAGAATTAAATAATGGCATTCCCTTTCCCTGCTTAAAGTTGAACATCCAATGGGGACCTCAGTCGATGATGTACCTGAAGGGAAAACGTGAGTCAAGCTACCAAATTGTTTAGTAGGTTTGATTAACGACGTGATTAACATCAATAGGCCCTTTTCCAAGAAGGACCTGTGATCAGTTGACTCAGAACACATGCTATGTTGAAGGAATTAGGCACTACGTCATGGGTTTGGAAGATACAGGTATAGGGGTGAAGGGACTACACTGGGGAAAGATGATCCATCATTTCTGAAAGCACCAAACACAGGTCCAAAGGGGCTGTCTAACAGCACCCACCTCACATGCTGTAGAGTTCGGGAAGGCATCCACCCATACGGACTGATGAAACGACGAAGGCGGGGGTGAGAGCTTACCTGGTGCAGCGCACCGACTGAGGCGTCGTCACAGGAAAGGCGTCACCCAAAACACAAATTGTTGGTCTGCTACTTTCAGGCAGCCGCTTGGTCTATGGTCATTGTGTATTGCTTTAACATCCCTTGCCCTGGTACATAAAAGGAGCACACTGAGTTATGAATGAGTGTTATGAGTGACACCTTGATTTTCCTGTGATGACACTTCTGTGGAAAGACTCTGTCCAACTTTGTCTAGGAGTTTGGAGTTTCAAAGATATGGGGGAAATTGTCACTGGAACCCTAACGACTCTTTCTGTGTTGTTCTTTTGGATTCCTCTTCAGACGGAAAGAGGTATTTGAGTGATAATGAGGCTGGGGAGTTGAAGCAGGGCCCTGAGGGACGGTATGCGACGCTCAAAGGTAAGCTGAAACTCTGGTTTTTGGTTTACTCCATAAGCAGGCCTATTTCATTTCCTTTCAATACCTTTTAACCTTAAAACAATACTTAGTATTGTTCAAACAATACTTAGTATTGTTTGGAGGTTCAAACTTAGCAAGAGTCAATTTAAAATATAAGATATCCCAATGAATAAAAATTAACCATGTTTTCAAGTAAAAATTACTTCAACTATTTTAATGTGTGTGTGTGTGTGTGTGTGTGTGTGTGTGTGTGTGTGCGTGTGCGTGCGCGTGCGTGTGTGTGTAGGCTATCAAAGGCTCAGAGAACTGTGCTCAGAAAACATCTTCATTCAGTACCTACAGGACAGATATCAAGCATAGATACCCTTTACAAAATACATTCATTTAATGTCTGTTTACATAGAAAGATGTATTGTATATATCTGAACCCTGACCATTCCTGTATTTTGCCATTATGTTGTAGACAATTGCTAATGTGAATAGGGAATCCTCCCCATTTGTCTATTATTGGTGCTTGTATATTTATATCTTTGACAAACAGAAAGTTGTTGTTGTGCTGTTTGTACTTATGTGTGTTAAATATGTTTATATTCATGCAGTGAAAGGTTTATTACCACTGAAATATAAACGTAACTGTGTGTCAAGCAATGTAGTGGTTCCATCTGCCTTTCTGTCATATGATTTAATTCAAACTTTAGTCATCTCTAACGTGAAACCATTAGCATTTGAATATGTTGTAGTCAAAGTGGGAAAAAGAAAGAAAGTGGAAACGTGTGTGTGTGTGTGTGTGTGTGTGTGTGTGTGTGTGTGTGTGTGTGTGTGTGTGTGTGTGTGTGTGTGTGTGTGTGTGTGTGTGTGTGTGTGTGTGTGTGTGTGTCCTAGTATACTGGAGAAATTCTATTAAACCAGCGCATCCCCTCCCACTGTAAAATCTCAGACGACAGTGAAACTGTCCAACGTAGCTATTACTGTAGCTACAACTTAAGCCACTAAAGGTTGATCATTGGAAAACGTACATCTTTTCAGTAAAATTTCTGAATTGTATTCACATTACGTCATTACGTCAGATGTCCATGGAAAGCGCTTCAACCTTGCCACTCCAGACGCACGCTCACACAAAATAACAAGTTTAGTGACGGCCCTCTACTGACCTCTACCGGTAGAAGATCGTGGTTAGCGTGCTTGTGTGCATGGGGGTCTTTTATATCAATGTTGCGCTTTATGTACCCAACTGTCGTTACCCATTGTGGTGCCCGGTCATAGCAATACAAGCAAATAACTGGACCAAAAAAACAATTATTGAAACTCTGCAGGGAAGTTCAGGGATAAAAAGCATGACACCACTAATAATAACCAAATAATTTCCATAGTACTTTATTACAACAGTTTTTGACTTGATTAGAATGTGTCCTTCAAATCACTCACAGTTCAATTGTAAAGGCCGATTGACTGAGACACCAAGTGGCCTGCCTGCCTCAGTGCCTCCAAGCCCAAAGTGGTTCAAACAGTCGGGAACCTTTCCTCTCAACTACTTACAGCATTACATTTCTACAGTAAGGTGTATTTTAACTGTTAACCAATGCATTCATCATTTATTTCACCTAGTTCTGTTCGTGTATTAAATGTTTTTATTTTCTGCATACCAATTTGGTAACTTATCTTCACATGAAAAAGGGAACTATTCAATGAATTAAGGAATGAATAAATAATCGACTCCCAAAAATGATATTGCCCCCCATTTTCAAAACAATCAAACATCTTGTCCAGTTTTCAAACAAAATCAGGTTTTTGAACTGGGTTCCCAGTAGACTTCAGATTCTTCTTAGCCTGCCACAATTAATGCAAGCCCAATTGGTATTGGACAAAAAGTTTAAGAATACATATGGACAATTGTGAGCCGTTATTAGGGCCCAATAAATACTGTATAGACTGATTGGAGGGAACACACACAGAGTGTGCATTTGAATGCCCTCTGCCACTTGTATGCTTCTTTATATTCCTTCATGTTTCGACTGTCCCTACTCAGCCTCTCCTCCAGACCCAATTAAAAATACAATAAGAAAAATACTCTGCACAATTCGCACTTAATATAAAAGGTTCTTTTACATAGAAAATCCCATCCCATGTAATCAAAATTCCCTTGTTTATAATCCTTCATTTTTATCTCATATGCTTATATTATACATTAAAATAAAATCTGCAGCTCTTTTTTGTTTTAAGGAGAATGCAAGTGTAGTATGTGTGTCTGTGTACACAGGCTTTTTTTTTCATAGTTTGTATTCTGTGACCTCAAAACATGATCAAGTACTGCAGCGGTTGTATCCGCACTGTTTGAAGGTAAGGCATGTTATCACTCACATTGCGTTGATCTGAATGATCGCACTGTTCCAGGGTACATCTGTTGAAAGGTTCGTTTCACTGAACATCCAGAGCCATACATAAATGGAAATTCAACAAATAGATACTAGTTCTATCAGTGGAGCTGGGAGGATAGTATTAAAAGGCAAGGTTACCCGGGCCCAGGAAAGAACAACAGGGAACCATGAGACTAACGACCCAACCAATTACCTTAACATACCTCCAAATAGGCAACTGAAGACAACCAAGTAACGGACCGTAAGGTATTGGCACTGTTAGCAAGAGCAAATAAACCATTGGAAGTATGTTATTTTAAAATTAATGAATTCCTGTTTATGCAATAGAGATTGCATCAACCAATATACATTCAGGGGGGGAACACACATGCAGTATTGGAGTTTACATAACCTAAACATTTCTCTCTTTTTTGCGTTGAAACTTCCTATCTTTCACCCTACAACCCGTGAGGGTAGTTTATTTGTGTGTCTGAGTGTGGCGGGTTGAAGGTTATTGAGTGAGGGGCAGCATAAATAACGTATTCAGGCCTACTACATTTAAAAGGGGATAAGAGTGAGTCTAGGCCCTGTTGCCCTTTTGAATGTGTTTAGCGCCCCCTAGTGGTGGATACAGAGCTAGTCCAGGCCATGGTGCTGTTCAGGCGAGTTTGGCGCCTTCTTAACAGCGGCTACTGAGTTAAGCCTCGGCTCTGGGGCTCTTCGGCTGTGTGTTTTTGGCGCCATCTAGCGGTGGCTACAGGGTGATGCTGTTGCCGTCCTCTCGCATGCTTTCCTGGCTGCTACTGCTGGCCGTGTGGGCGGGACTTCCGTTTTGATTGACTGTCGTCATGGAAGTGTCGCTGGTGGAGGTGACGAAGCTACTGGGCATGGAGGCGCTGTGCGAGAGCGGCGCGCTGGAGGCGACGGAGCCGAGCCGGCCCAGGGAGTCTCTGCTGTAGTTGCCATTGTTGCTGCTGTGTAAATTGTGGGGAATGTACGTCGACAGGTTGTCGTTCTCGATGATGAGGTCGCCGTCGTCGTCCTCTTCCTCGCTGTAGCCCTCCGCGATGCTGTCGCTATGGAAACAAACAGAGTAAAATAACTAACAAATCGGATCCCTGTTCAATAGTTTTAAAGGACAGACATTGAAAAGTGAGGATTAAGGATTATCATGGTTTAAATAATAATAATTATTATTTAAACCAGAATTCAAATTCCCATCCCGATGCTGGTTTATTAGCACCTTGGTCAAAGTTGGACTGGTGCGAATACAACCCCAACAACCTAAACAACATCTGACTTAAAAGGGAGGAGCTGACAACATATGGAGAAAATCCTGTGGGTGGATGGACGCATTTTATAAGTAACTTTCTAATGAAAACATTTTCTAAACAGAGCAAATCCCTGCAGTAAAAAAGTAAAAACCGTTCTTATCGTCCCATTTCCTTCACCCCTCTGCGTCTGCCTGTGCACACGTCGGTTTCCTCACCTGGCCGTGATGGGGTTGCTATGGGACACCGGGCTGGGCGAGTCGCAGGAGAGGGCGGAGCCCGTGGACCCGGAGCCCAGCGAGGCGTTGCCGGCGGAGACCTTGCTGCCCCGGGGCAGCACGTTGTTCCTCTGATTGGCTGGCTTCACCGTCACGATGAGGTTGTGGCTGTTGGCCACCATCATGTCTGTCACCTGGGGAAGAGGGGACTCGTCACACCTCAGGGAATACATCATACGAGATGGAACAACAATGGGTACATCTTTTATAAAAATATATAACAGATCATTTAAAAAGGAAACCGAACATTTTAGATCTACAATTAAGGGTAGCTGTTAAACACAGGATAAAATA